>JABUQX010121393.1:7500-12500 GCA_015478945.1 Trachelipus rathkii
GATATATATATATATATATATTATATATAATATATATAGATATATATATATAATATATATGTATATTTAAATATATATATATATTAATATTATTATTATTTGATTAATGTATATATTTATTGTAGAAGGCATATATATGTAGCATTATAATAGTTGTTATATATATATAAATAATATATATATATATACTATAAGAAAACAAATACTGCACCAAAACCCCAGTCGTGAATATTTAATGATAAGACAGTCGCACCCTCAATTTTATTTTAGACGTTTCGGATTACATTAATCCATCTTCAGTAAACTAAAATTAAAATTAAAATTAAAAGTTAAACAAAAATAAGAAATAAAAAATATAAAAGGAATAAAGAATAAAGAATAAAGAATGAAGAATAAAGAATAAAAGAGATAAAGGTAGAATGATAGAATAAAAAATATAAAATAAAAATATAATATATAATATAAATATAAAATAAAAAAAAAAAAAAAAAAAAAAAAAAAAAAAAAAAAAAAAAAAAAAAAAAAAAATAAAAATAAAAAAAAAATAAAAATAAAAAAAAAAATAAATAAAAATAAAAATAAAATAAAATAAAATATAAATATTTATAGATTTTAATATAATATAACTACTATAATATAAATAAATATAAATATAAAATATAAAAATACAAATAAAATAAAAATAAATATAAAAATAAAATTAAAAATAAAATAAAAATAAATAAAATAAAAATAAAAATAAGGAAAATATAAAATAAAAAATTAAATAAAAATAAAAGAAAAAATAAAAATAAAAATAAGATAAAAAAAATTACAAAATAAAAAAAAAAATAAAAAAAATTAAAAACAAAAATAAAAATAAAAAATAAAAAACCGAAGGATAAAAACCCAAGTAAAACTAAATAATAATAATATAATAGATAAAATAATATAATATATTAATAATAATATATAAATAAAAGAATATAATTAGAAAATAACAATGATACAAAAACAATATAATTTGACAAAACGAAAGAATAATATACGATATATATAATTAATTAATAATAATAATAATAATAATAATGAATAATATATAATTTAAATAATATAATTAATTTAATATTAATATTATTATAGAATAAAAAAGAAAATAAAAAATAAAATAAAAAGAAATTTCAAATAAAAAGAAAATAAAAAAAATAAATAAAAATAAAATAAAAATAAAAATAAAAATAAAAATAAAAATAAAAATTAAAATTAAAAATAAAATAAATAATAATAATAATATAATAATAATAATAATATAATAATAATAATTAATAAAAATAATAATATAATAAATAATAATAATAATAATAATAATAATAATAATGAAAGAATTCTGATAAAGATAATGATAATGATAATGATAATGATAATGATAATGATAATTGTATAATAATAAAATATAATAATAATAATGAATATAATAAAATATAAATAATAAATAATAAAAATAATAATGAAGAAATGATAATGAAATGATACTTAATGATAATGATAAATGATATAATTAAATAATAATAATATAATAAAAAATAATAATAATAAAATATAATAATAATAATAATAATATATATATAATAAATATAATAATAAAATAATCATAATAATAACAATAATAATAATAATAATAAACAAAGCATAGTAAAAAAATGCAAACTATATACCACTATAGTAAATAATGAGATACGTAAAGAATAATTAAGCTAAAGGCAAAATGTAAATGACTAAGCAATATGAAAACAGGGAATTGAGTTACAAATAGACACCGAAATGTGAATACCGCACAGAATGAAAAATAAAGATAACAAGTTAATAAATGACAAATAATTCTATTATAAATGCAAATTTAAAAAGGACCGGCCACCGACACTTCCAAACACACCAAAAGAAGCAAGATATACGCGATGAGCGAAGAAATTTGAACTTAGGTAATGAGGTGGTTGGTTGTTGCAAATTTGATATGCATATAATTTAGATTGTGTGAAGTTGAGTAGAGCTTGAAATGATATTAAGGGATGGATGGAAACTGTATATGAACAAAGATTCGATGATACGGCCCTCTTTCATGGACTTAAAGGGTTTCAAAACTGGAAAGCTATCGTCTAGAATAGGGTGATCATGATGGAACGCATGATCCCGGATTGCGGATGTTTCTGGGTTGGTGTATGGCAGACCTAAATGAGACTCCTTTATGCTACGAGATTCTGATCATTAATTGAAGGGAAGTTTCCCCTATGTAGCAGGCGTGACAGTCTGCACACTGGTATTTATAGATGATCAGGAATCGGAGCAATTTGGGGATACGTTCCTTAAGGTGAAAAAACGAGCCCACACTGGAGGGGTTGGGCGAAATGAGTCTGCATTCTATATGTGGGTAGGCTGAATTAAAGATTTTCCCAAGAGATTTGGTAAGGTCTGTAGTTTTGGGGCTTAGAAATGGAAATTTGAGATAAATGGTATGTTTAGGGACCGAGGGGGTGAGGGTCTTAGGACGAAAGATGTCATCTAAGTGAGGAGGTGGAGAATTCTGTCAAACAAATGGAGGGTGTAAAATTAATAGTATATATATATATATATAATATATATTATATATATATATATCTTATAATTAATATATAATATATATATATATATATATATATATATATAATATATATATATATATAATATATATATATATATATATATATATATATATAAATTAGCAGATAGCAGATTTCTGAGTGGAAACCGGTCCAATTTGAGTATATCTTTTAGGCCAGGTCAATTAGACATAAAATACTATTAAGTTTGAAACGTAGGGGAATGAAACTTAAGAAGTTTGTATTAAGGATAGTGGAGGAAGGTTTACGGTATGTTGAGATGCGGAAGCCATTAGTATTATGTTCGATAGTTACATCCAAAAAGGAAAGGCGTTTGTTGATTCCATGGTGAATTTAGTATTTACGTGTTTATTGTTAAGATAATTCAAAAACTGAGAAGGGTGTTACTAGTTTCTGAATATAATGAAACAATCGTCGAGGTATCTACGGTAAAGTAAGCGTTTTTTTCTAGGTTTATTATTATTATTATTATTATTATTATTATTATTATTATTATTATTATTATTATTATTATTATTATTATTATTATTATTATTACTCTTTATAACTTTGATTTCTTATTTTTGTATATTATTTATAATCATTTATTGTTTAACTTTCAATTTTAATTTTAATTTTAGTTTACTGAAGATGGATTAATGTTATCCGAAATGTCTACAGTATAATAAAATTGAGGGTGCGACTTTCTTATCATTAAATATTCATGACTGGGGTTTTGGGGGCAGTATTCGCTTTTCTTATCAAGTTCCGATTCCCTAGAAATCGGCCTATTTCTTATATATATATATATATATATATATATATATTTCTTTATAACTTTATAATATAATATATTATATATATATATATATTATATATATATATATATATTATATATTAGTATATGATATATTTATATATATATAATATATTATTTTAATATGAGCGCTTGACGGTTTAGAAACGTTAATTTCTCCTTTCGTCCAGTTAACTATGGGAAGGAAATTTTCGAACGAAACGAAGGTTCGAATACACAGTTCATCCTTTAGTTTTTTAGGACTCGGGGTGGCGTTCGTGAGAGAGATTAATCGAGAATATACTAATAATATCATTAATAAAGAAATCCCCGTCGATCTTGTCATTTTTTAATATGAGGAAAATACACCGACCGATCGTCGAATTTTTTGTAGCTTTGAGGAATAATAAAAAGGAGACGCGCTTTTCATGCTAATTTTTTTCCCCCTTCGCGCCTTTTTTATACATATATATTATATAATAATATTTATCCAATATTTAATAATTCGATTTTTATTATTTAATACGCGAATGACAATTTATTACTCCATTTTATATACATCGCTCTAAACGGATTTTGATTTTTCATTATTGTTTCTTCAAAATAATACGCTACCCCCCCCCCGTAGAGTTTTTATTACATTCGAGGAAAAATAAAAATAGGGAAAAACTTTTTTTATACAAATTTATTCTTTATTCTTTCACACATTATTTTATACACGCGTATACGCGTATTTTAATAATATTTCTCATAGTTAATAATTCGAACTATATTAAATAAGATTGTAACGACGTTTTTATATTTATTTACATTCATCTTTAATAGCATTTTCATCACTGTACTCCCACATTGAGTGGAAAATTATTGATCTGCTTTCACAGCTAACGTCGAAGAGGGATTTTTTTCTATCAAATAATACGCAAGGTTGGCTTACTCCTAATCTCCAAGAAAATATATAAAAGTCTCTATTAATTAAAACAGCAAGACTTTTGTTTCTAGAGACAGTTATTAATGAGAGAATTTCATTATTGATCGTAATCAAATTATTTTAACTGTAAGTGTCATGCTCTAAATGAATTTATTGTTCAATATCATATAGGTACATAATATATATATATATATTATATATATAATATATTATATATATATATAATTATATATATATATATGATATATATATATATATATATTATATATATAATATATATAATTATATATATAATATATATATATATATATATATATATATATATCTATATATATATATATATATATATTATATATTATATTATATATATATATATATATATATATATATATATATATATTATATTATATATGACAATACTTTAATATACTGTATAACTGTAGTTGTATAATATATTCTATAGGGGAAATATATAATAGTGTATCTCTATATAATTATATATAGAATATATATATATATATATATTAATATATATATATATATATATATATATATATATATATATATATATATATATATATATATATATATATATTTTTTTATAGAGAATCTCTATATAGATATAATATATATATCATATATATATATTATATAATATTTATAT
>JABUQX010121393.1:22500-25000 GCA_015478945.1 Trachelipus rathkii
AATGTGAAATATTAATCGTTCAAATTGTTCAAATCGTTCGTTGTATGTCTAGAACAACGAAAATTGGAGACTGTATTGTGGCGATGAGGGTAAAATAAGAAGGGCATAAGAGCATTATTTTTTCTTTTTAAAGCACCGTATAAAACTACATCGAACATGTAAAATTAAATCAAAATAAATCTAAGCAAAATTTTAGATCAATCATAAAAATAAAGTTTGATATTTTGAATTCTCCGCCCATTAAAATTATAACACAAGATTGCGTTGCTTCATACCCATATCAAAACGGCGATTAATTCCGAAAAAAATATCGATTTTTCTAGATGGAGTTAAACTCAACTATTACCCAAAATTTTTTAGACATTGAAAGCAAATATGGAAGCTAGTACCAAATGATCGACAGGGAAAATGATCGACAAGTCAAATGGTCGATACTTGTAAAAATCTCTAGTTATTTAAAGTTTTCCTAACAGATCCAACAAAACTTAACCAACCTAACTTAACCCCTAACTTAACCTAACCTAACATAACCTAACCTAGCTTAGCCTAGCAACCTAACTTAAACCTAACCTTACCTAATCTATCCTAACACATGGGCTGGCTCTATGGAAAGTATTTTTGGTAATCGTATTGACCATTTCCTATTGACCATTTGGGTACAGCCCCTCCAGAAATGTTCTCAATACCCCAATTTGAAATTCGAGAAAAAGGTCAGAGGTTAGATGCTCCAAAGCACACTGGAATTGGACATCTTTTCAAAATAGTGATTAATGAAGATAGATGAAGAAGTAATAAGAAGGTCATTAATGAGAAGTAGGAAAGGTTTGGGAAGAGAAGACCCACTGAGGAACACCACTATTTATAGATTTGAAGGATGAGCGGTGGCATTCACCAGCAACATAGACAGGCAGTGAGTCAGAGAGAGAGAGAGAGAGAGAGAGAGAGAGAGAGAGAGAGAGAGAGAGAGAGAGAGAGAGAGAGAGAGAGAGAGACAGAGAGAGAGAGAGAGAGAGACTAGGTACCGAAGGAGGTAAGTTTAGAAATCAAGCTTTGTGCTTAACAAGCTCTATCGGAACTCCTTCAGTATTTCCTAACGCCACAGCAAAGATTCACTAGAATTTCCGAAGGGCTGAGGACCAGAATTTTACCAATAAGTGTCTTGATGTTGACGAGTTGGTTAGTCCCCTTAGAATCAGGAGGAAGAAGATCACCAATAAACCGTTTCTTACAACCATACTGGAGAATTGAGATGAGTTAGGTTGGGACAGGTTAGGCTGAGATGAGTTGAGTTTAGGGTAGGCTGAGTTCAGATAATTAGGCTAGGATGGAGTTGGGTTGAGATGAGTTGGGTTCACGGCTACGTTAGGCTGATATGGGTTAGGTTGGGATAGGTTAGGTTAAGGATGAGTTAGGTTGGGACAGTTGGTTGGATGGAGTTGGGTTTAGTCATCAGGTTAGGTTGAGATGAGGTTAGATTAGGATGGGTTAGGTTGAGATGAGTTGGGTTGCAGTAGGTTAGGTTGAGATAGGTTGGGTTATGATGAGTTAGGTTGAGATGAGTTAGGTTAGGTTAGGGTAGGTTAGGTTAGGTTGGGGTTAGGTTGGGATTAGGTTAGCTTATAGATAGATTCGTCTTCCAGAAAGAACGGAATTAAAGGGATAAGACGATAATTTGATGTAAGAGATGAGTTCTCTTTCCTCGACAGAGTGTGAATAAGCATTTCAGCAGGAAGGAAGGAAATTAGAAGTAGATAAAGACCTAATAGCTTACCAAAGCAGGATGGAAGCTCGCAAGCCCAATTTTGGAAACACAAAAATAAAATGGAGACCATCGGCACCGTATACACCTTAGCACTAATCTCAGAAAGTGAATGAGCGGAAATATACTTGTCTTCTGGCGATTTAATTATATTAATATATATATATATATATATATATATATAATATATATCTTAATGATAATAATATTATAAATATCTTCACAAAAAAACACAAGGCTAATATAATATATATATATATAATAATATAAATAAATTTCGAAACTTATATATATATATATATATAATAATAATAAGGAGATAGAATTGTTAATATATATATATATATATATATATATATATATATATATATATATATATATATATATATATATATATATATATTATATATATATATATATATATATATATATATATATAATATATATATATATATATATATATATATATATATATATATATGTGCAGCAATTTCTTCGGCTGCTCCATTCCCGCAAGAAACAAATTATTTTATGTTGGACCCCTTCTCATGTAGGGGTAACTGGCAATGAAATCGCTGACAGAGAGGCCAAAATGGCCACCTCCTCATTTCGGAGTTGTTCCAGGTACCTCCCGGATGCCATTCGACAAGGCTACCTCCCATCAACCGATTACTATCCTGCTCTCCGACAAGGTTTTCGATCTTATTGGCAAGAGCGCTGGACGAATGATCAGAGAGGAGC
>JABUQX010121393.1:32500-34394 GCA_015478945.1 Trachelipus rathkii
TTAACGATGTCATTTACTTAGACTTTCAAAAGGCATTTGATACCGTCCCTCATCAAAGATTATTGGAAAAGCTTAGAGCTCATGGTATTCGAGGAAAACTTTTAAATTGGATTAAAAATTGGCTTTCGGATCGTCAACAACGAGTCGTTATCAATGGTGAATGCTCTGATTGGACGAATGTTACTAGTGGTGTACCCCAAGGATCTGTCCTGGGTCCAATACTGTTCATTATATATGTAAATGACATAGATGATAATATTTTAGGCAATATTTCGAAATTTGCAGATGATACGAAACTTGGAAATCGCATAATATGTGAGAAAGATTATCAATTACTCCAAAGCGACTTGAACAAGATTGTAAATTGGTCAAAAACATGGCAAATGAAATTTAATACCGATAAATGTAAGGTTATACATTTTGGGAGTAGGAACAATGAATATGATTACAAAATAGATGACACAGTTATCAAAGTTGTCAGTGAGGAAAAGGATCTAGGGGTATTAATTAATAAGGATTTAAAGTTTGCGAAACAATGTGCTGAAGCTGTTAAAAAAGCAAATAAAGCTCTAGGATTTATTGCCAGAAACTTCGAATATAAATCTAAAAATATAATACTTCCTCTCTATAAAACATTAGTTAGACCTCATCTGGAATACGCAGTGCAGTTTTGGAGCCCATACCTCAAAAAAGACATAGAAAAAATTGAAAGAATTCAAAGAAGGGCAACCAAATTAATCCCTGAATTGAGAGGTAAATCATACGAGCAACGACTACGTGAATTAGATATCCATTCTTTAGAGACAAGAAGATTGAGAGGAAAATTAATAGAAGTTTTCAAAATACTAAATAAATTTGACAATATCGATTACAGGCAATTCTTCAGATATAATTTTAATGATGTAACACGAAGTAATGGGCATAAACTTTGTCATAAACGATTTCAAACAAATATAGCAAAAAATTTCTTCACTTACGACGTAATTGAGAAGTGGAATAGTCTCTCTTATGAAATAGTGAACAGCGGCAACATCGATTTATTCAAGAAAAAGTTGAATCAAACCTTTAGAAAGTGGATGTGAACTGCTCTTTTAAATCTTGCTTTATTAGTGGTAAATTCAGATAAGGTGATCAGCATTGTTGAGATGTTGATACAATGTTAAAAGTACATGTAATTTGGGCATGAACTTACGCTGTTGATTTAATGTTTTGTAAGTGAATTATAATGTTTACCTTTAATTTAGCGCTCTAAGTCGACAGATCTTGATCACACCCAACATTTGTTGTGTATGACTTTGATGTTCGCCGCTTAAAGGGTTTCTAACGTTTCTAAGCCGGTGACATCCATCGATCACAGTGTCATGTATTTTGTTAACAATTTTGATGTCCAGCCACTTAGAGGGTTGGCTACAACGTTCTAAACCAGTGACCTCATCAGTCTACTATCAAGTGTAATTTGTAATAGCGGTTTTGATCATCCACCACTTGAGGGTTATTCTAACGACCTACAAATGGTGGCATCATCGATCTACTACAATAATAACATAATAACTTAGTTTGGGGTTCCACCTGTTTAGAGGGGTTAAAGTGCCAACGTTCTGAAATGTTGACCTCTATCTCCCTCAGTTCTTCAGGTGAGGACTGTAAAGTCTTTTGTAGTCAGTGTTCCATAATTATAGTTCTTATTATTCTTCTTCTTCTTCTTCTTATTATTCTTCTTCTTCTTCTTCTTCTTATTTTATTCATATTCTTCTTCTTTAACATTATTTATGTTCTTCTTCTTTACTATTCAGCTATTCTTCTTCATTGTGCTTCTTCATTCTTCTTCTTCTTCTTCTTCTTCTTCTTCTTACTCCTCCTCCTTCTTTTTTCCTGTAACAAAGATGAGTCATCA
>JABUQX010121394.1:5000-11384 GCA_015478945.1 Trachelipus rathkii
TATATATATATATATATATATATATATATTATATATATATAATATAAATTATATATATTATATATATATATATATATATATATATATATAATATATAATATATATATATATATAATATATATATATATATAATATTATATATATTATAATAATATAATATCATATGTATTATATATATATATATATATATATATATTATATAATATATATAAATATAATATATATTATATATATATTATATATATATATATATATTATATATATTATATATATATATATATAATATATATAATATATCATTCTATATATACATAATATATATATAATATATATATATATATATATATATCATATATATATAATATATATATATATATATATATATATATATATATAATATATATATATATATATATATATATATATATATATAATATATATATATATATACATACAATAAGTTAGGACAGGTTACATAGATTTTATAATAAATTATGATTTTGCTTTTGAAGGTCTTATATTGCAAATCAAGTTTTCTTTTCACTTTTATTAAATAAAACTGTTAGTTTCATTTTCTCTAGAAAACGTTAGATATCATTATTAGCGGTTTAAGCATGGCTTAATTCGTCATAGGCTTCCTGTTGTATTGCTGCCGAAAACAATTTATGTACTTTGTGCAATATGTGACAACCGGGTTGGGATTCGGTTCAAAAATTTTCCGACTCAACCTCTTGAAATTACCGACTCCAACTCCGACTCCGACCGTCTTGAAAAAATTACCATTGCTCCGACTTTCCACCCTTTTGAAAATTATCCCCGACTCCGACTCCACCCTTTTGAAAATTAGCGACTCCGACTCCACTCCGACTCCACCCATCCTTCAAAAATTACCGACTCCGACTCACGGCCACCCTTTTCAAAATTTGCCGACTCCGACTTTCCGACTCCGACTCCAAACTCTTTTCAAAACTACCGACTCCCCGACTCCGGATTCCGCGACTCCGCGACTCCGACTCCCCCAACCCTGGTGAACACACGCTAATTCGTTTTCTTTGAATTTATATATATATATGATGTTATATATATATATATATATATATATATATATATATATATCTATATATAATATATATATATATATATATATATAATATATATATATATATATATATATATTATATATATATATATATATATTACTAAATTTTTGGCAACTGTAGTTCTCTTTTAAATTTGACAACGGTTTTTATAGGTATAACAGCAAATCGATTTATTTTCCTAAAAAAAAAAAAAAAAAAAAAAGCGATTTTTAAGAATTCCGTATTATAACTCAATTATTTATTACTAAATAATATTTCCGTGAAACACTAATAACAGAAAACAATAATAACAGATGCACATAATAAAACTAATTTACACAACAAAAATTGAAAAAAGCACACTGCAGAGTCCACTCAAAGCTTGCGTTCATGGGAGCATCCCGTGACTGGAGACATAATTAATAATATTTATATTGAGTGTCCGCAAATGTACGACATTTGAAAAAAAGAATATTTAAATTACATAATACAATTTCTGAAGAAAATAATGTATAATATTATGTGTGAAAACAACAAAATAAAAAGAAAAAAGATTAATTTACTTTACGAAAATTTGGAGAAAAAAGACAGGTGTTTGTTATTTTTTAAAAGATATTATTACGTCTGGCACTGTCGCGGAAAATATCTAAAAGTTACATCTCGTTACGTCGCAAATACGTTCCATTTGGAACGAAAAAGCGTAAATCACATAAGATGTAATAGCAATGTCACATATACGACGTATGTGTGATGAGACGAGTGCGACGAACATTAACGACGTCGCTGTGATGTATCTGCAACCATCTGTGCTATATGGGAAACTACCTTTTAGCGTGCTTTATCCCCTAGTGGACATTGTAAACATGACATCTAACTTCTTCATGTATTACTCATCGTACTGTAATTGTTGTGAAATAAAAGGTGTTCTTTCGGATTTTGTCTCATCTTACTTCATCAACCCGTACCTCGCTACCTTTCCGGAATCAGACTTATATTGATATAACCTTTTCCACTTAACATGCCTTCTGTACTACACCCTTACAGTTTTGTAGAGAATGTGCACAATTTTCATACCTATTTTTGCTGGTCAATACGCCATAACTCGCTAACCTTTCCGATTCCGACCCGTATGTGGTATATATTTTTTTCTTCTAAATGGCTTACGTAATACCTCCTTGAGGTTTTTTTTGGCCCGCAGTTCCCTCCCTGAGCACCCTATATTATATATAGTATATATTATATTATATTATACTATATATATATATATGATTTATATATATATATAATATATATATACTTATAATATATATAATATATATATAATATTATAATAATAATAGTATATATATATATTTATATATATATGATAATATATATATAAATATATATATATATATAAGTATATACTATATATATATATATACTTTATATAACTATATATATATATAATACTATATATATTATATAATATATGTATTTATATATATATATATATATATATATATAATATATATATATATATAATATATAATTATATATATAATATATATATTATATATATATATATATATATATATATATACATATATATATATATATATATATATATACTATATATATATATATATATAATATATATATATATATATATATATATATATATATATACCTATATATATATATAATATATATATATATATATATATATATAATATATATATATATATATATAATATATATATATATATATATATATATATATATATATATATATAATATATATTATATATCTATTATACTATATATACATATACATATATATAGTATATATAAATAATTATATATATTATATATATATAATATATATACTTATATATATATATATATATATAATATATATAAAGTACGTATAGTGTATATAAACGTATAATAGAATTGTTTTACCTACATATTAGGGGCTTTAATTCTCTCACATCTCCATTGTTCTTCTGTTGAAGAAGGAATAAATTAAATTCATATAAGCGTGTAAAAGAAATCCTTGGATTACCCAAAATGGAAGATGAAATTATTACAAAAGAAATTTTTTACAAGTGTTGAATGTAAAGATTTTATTGCGTTAAAACGTGGTCATGTATAGTGTGCATCATGTTCTTTACGGCGTATGTATGGTTATGTATGTTATGTATGTATGTATGATATGGTATGTATGTATGTTGTATGTATGTATCGTATGTATGTATGTATGTATGTATGTATGTATGGTATGTTGTGTATATGATATATTTGAACATCTGTCTTTAAATAACTGCATTATCATTTATATAATTAACTTTTGTCCAAAACCAACTGATTGTTAATTTATTCTAAATGCTAATACTGGGTTTTCGTTAATTAATAATCGATATGTATATTTCTATCTATCGAAGAGTTACTCCTAGGTGGCGATAATGCACGTAGCATCAAAGTTATAAGACTTGTTACCAACGACTCACATGAACATAAATAAGTATTGATTATATTTACAGATCCTTTACAGCTACGTATGCATACATGACAAAAAAAAGGCTTTACAAAATCAGTTTTCCTGTCGCCTTTTATACAAGTTGAAGGAGCAATAGTGGTACATGAGGATTTATATATACTATATATTATTAGTATAATATATATATATTATATTATATTACGTTATATATATACTATTATATATAATATAATATTAATATATATATATATATATATATATAATATATATAATATTATAATATATATATATATCGTATATTATATAATATATATATTTATATCTATATATATATTTAATATATATACATATATATATATTATATATACCTAGTATATATATATACGTATATATAATACTATTATAGTAATATATAGATATATATATTATATATAATTAGGTATATGTACTATATAAGTTACTATATATCTATATCGAAGTGGTGGGCACCCCGCTTCATTTTGTAGGGGTTAGTCCGCTAGCGTGGCACCTCCGCACCTCGAGAAAAAGTAGTCTCCGCTGGCGCTCCTCCGCACTTATTCCGACCATCAAACCTCCGCTATCGCAAGTCCGCACGTCCGCACGTCTCCGGCTAATAATGTGCGACTTCACAAAAGATTTTAATATTAAATACTAAATAGTATATATATCCTTACAAAAAATTTATTTATAATATTATATGAAAAATTGAATAAATATTTACAAAATCTCAAGGTTTTCCACTTCCTCCTCAATGTCGTCTTTAAAGGACAAGAGATCCATATAACCTTTCAAAAAGATTAGGTGCTCAAAATTAAAAGCAGTTAAGGCTGACCTCTTTGCCCTCAAAAATATCCCCACCAATACTAAATATTCGCTCTACAGCAGCAGAACTAGGGAGAGGTGTATAATATTTTATGAACAAGTTCAACAAATTCTGCCTCTGCTGAAAGGGAAAGATGTCCTTGGTGAGATGAGTGCTGGTGTTAGTTTACTTCAGCAGTCCTTGCTAATTTAGGTCCTCACCACGTGTCAAGGAGGATCATTTCCTGCGTCCCTATCTGAAAATATTTCTGACCTACCATCACCCGCCATACGATAAGTATATAGGGCTATGTATAGATATATATATAAGTATATTAGTATAACTTATGACTATAGTATAATTATAATAGTGAGATAATATATATAATATATATATATATATATAGTATATATAAATATATATATATATATATATATATATTATATATATATATTATATACTTACATGTTATAAATAATTATATATATATATATAGTAGGTAGTTGCTATATGGCCCCGCCGCCGGCCATCATGGGTAGCTTAGTGAGAAGATCCAGCATCGACAACCTCAAAATGCCCTGCAGAGCTCCGACATGCTAATGCCTGGTGGCTAGACGTATGCAGCTCTCGGTAGAGTATACTATATATTGTACCCGTTATCATACTAGCTATCTATAATATTTATATATACTCTAATATACTCGATTATATAGGCATAGGTTCTATACATATATATAATAATATTATATATAAATATAATTATATACTAATATATATATATATATATATATATATATATAATCGATAATATATATATATTATACTACATCATTATATACGGTATATATATACCGTATACTTATATAATATATAGTCATATAATAGGGTATATATATACGAATATATATATATAAGTGAAGAATAGTAAATATATATACTATAAGTATATTACATATAGTTATATATATATATTATATAGTATATATATATATATATATATATAGTATAGTATAGTATATATATAATTAGTATATATAAGTATATTGGGTTTTTCCATACAGAAATTGGATTTAGAATTATAGGTGCCTAGTTATTATAGTAATAAATATAAATTCGATTAGAAAAGTTTATAGATGAGGGTAATATCCATTCAGTCTATAAAATCAATTTAAAATGTTATTTATTATATTATGGTTACCTTAAGGAGGTTGAGAATTATTTATTTGGAAGTTTTAATTATTAAAAACAAATAAGTCCGTAGACTAAAAGTATAATTAGTTGATAAACTTAAAATAGAAAAGTTATTATTTCTTTATTATAACCCAATAAGAATTCCTTAATAAGTAAACTATATTTCATTTTTAAAAGGTGCGGAACAAAAGAACGGGGGAAACTTTTTTTGATCCGCGACGTGCAAGTCCGCTAATTTCCTGCCGACTCCGCACCTCCGCTAGTACGCACCTACATTCTGGTAGTCCGCTCGGAGCGGACTAGCGCGAACTAGCGGACTAAAGAGCGGAACGTGCCCACCTCATATTGATATTGATACTATATAATAGTATATATATATATATATATATATAGTATATACTATATATATATATATATATAATATAATATATATATATAACGATATATATATATATATATATTTAAACTATATATAATATATAATATAGTATATAATATATATTATAAGTATAATATATATATATAGTATATACCCCTATATACGTATAAGATAGTTATATAGTATATATATATAGTATACCTATATGAATTATGAACTATATAATTCTATATTATATATATATATATTCATACAAAGTATATATATATATTATTCTATTATATATATATATATATAGTATAATATATATATAGTATATTATTACAATAATATAATAAGTAATCATAAATCGGCGACCTCCAGCCCAAGCCTTCTGTTACTACATTGTGCTCTGCTCCTCGGTTCTCTCTCTTCGTCTCTCTCACTCTCA
>JABUQX010121395.1:5000-7500 GCA_015478945.1 Trachelipus rathkii
TATCTATATATATATATATATATATATATATATATATATATATATATATATAGTATATATATATATATATAATATTATATATATATATATTATATATATATATATATAAGAGAGAGCAGAGAGAGGAGAGAGAGAGAGAGAGAGAGAGAGAGAGAGAGAGAGAGAAAGTAGTATCTGTCAAGACTGAGGTTAGAGGGTTGAACAGCGAAAGAATGAATCTGTGTAACTTGACAAGTTGCATAAGCTCTGCTCAAGAAAAAAAAGAATTTAATTAAAAGTTCGGATGAAGAGAACAGGTTAAAAAAAAAAAGTCTTAATGATAGAATTATTGAACTTAATAAGTTAATAAGGTGAATAACCTTTGATTCCACATTTTAAAGAACTAGCTGTGTGTGAGTGAAACCCTCAACAGCTATGTGATGAAACTCAACACAAGGATGAGTAATGCAACAATACAGAACCAACAACTAGAGGGATACGAAGAAAATCTGAAGACGCCTCAGAATACATAACCTCCAACAAGTTTATTTTGTGAGAAAAACAATGTAATTTTTCCCAGAAAGATCACTCGAAAAGGAAATACTAAGAGTACGAACAAAAAGAGGAAGACGTGAGGTAGTTTTATGTTTTCAAAAGATGTTATAATTGATTGGAAGATTATATATGAAGGAAACAAAGTTTCAGGGACATTAAAAACAACCAAGTTCTCTCAACTCCACTTAGAAATGCGACAAAGATCAGAAGTAGGTGCTTCAAGGCAGTCCACCAAGTAGGGTACAGCAGAAATTGAGTGGGACGTTTATCAAAATGAAAAGAATAATGAAGGATGGTTACTTTAGCATAAGAGTGGATACGCTATGAAGAGAGAGAGAGAGAGAAGAGAGAGAGAGAGAGAGAGAGAGAGAGAGAGAGAGAGAGAGAGAGAGAGAGAACATTACATCAATCACTTTCGTTACTTGCTAATATTTATTTATTTTGTATTTTAACGTTTAATATTTGATGCCTTCAGTAGTAACTAGTACAAGATAGAGTAATATACGCACATGAAATACACGGTCATATAGGCAGTATCGTCGTGCGACGCGCACGCGTAGCGTGCGTACACATGATGTTACGCGCGCGTAGCGCGCGTACACGTGATTGTATATATTGTATGTAGGTATATGAGTGTTATTTATATTATTATTATTATTATCCCTTCCCCCTTTTCCCCATGCCCTTTTTGTATATATTTACATATGTGTGCACCGTAGGTGCACACAGACGAGTGTATGTTGATGACGCAGTCATCAACATTACACGAGTTGTTGTTTACACACAGATGCATACACATACACATTCACATACACACCTACACACACACACACACACACACACACACACACACCCCACACACCCCCCCCCCCTTTCTATCCCTCCATCTCTTTACCCCCACCCGCTATTTCTTTTCTCTTAGCTGTTTCCATTCACCCTACCCCCCTTTGGTTGTTGTCATGACTACATCATCATTGCCCCTACCCCCCTCTGTTCTTTCTCTCACACACACACACACACACACTTACGTTTCCGCGCGCGCCCGTTTCTCGCCCCGCCGCCTTCGCACCGATCCGCTTTCCTGCCACCGCCACCGCCGGGATCCGCCACCGGTTTCGCGCCTTGGTATACTCGTTTCGTCTTTCGTTCGCATCGTCATTGAGGAGAGAGGGAGTTTATCCCCTACTCTCCCCCATTCTCTTAACTCCCACTTGCGATTTATAAAATTTCGGAGGGAGATCGAACTCGAATCTCCTCCTCGCAGCACCTTCAGCTTGGCCTGGTCGTGATAGACCGAAGCTATCTCTGCTTCTGTTAAGGGCCTGACGGCTTAAGGAAGATTTGATCTTTAAAAGTGGATTTTCCTTTGAAAGAACTCAAAGTATAATTTAACATTAGATAAAATGAAATTTTAATTTATATTATTATATATATAGAGAAAGAAAGAAAGAGAGTATATATATGGTATATATATATATATATATATATATATATATATTATATTACATATACCACCGCTCAATTACTACCACATTTCAGGCAATATATATATATATATGCAGTAGTGGAGATATATATATATATTATATATATATATATATATATATATTGTTATATATATATTATTGTTATTATTATGCTATTATTATTTTATTATATTTATATATTATATATTATATTATATATATATATATTATATATATATATATATATATATATATATATATATAGCAAGATTTTGTTATTATTATTATATATTATATATAGTAGTAGTATATATATATATATATATACATATATATATATAATATATTATTGTTATATATATATATATATATATATATATATATAGATAGTTATGACATTCTCATCTTCATCTTTTCATATCAAAGTTATTTACATGTTTTACAAAATTATGTCTTTATCGGTATTCCAGTAAATAACTGAATTTTTCTCTTAAGGGACT
>JABUQX010121395.1:12500-16701 GCA_015478945.1 Trachelipus rathkii
ATATATATATATATATATATATATATATATATAAGGAAAAAGGATAGTAAAATACGTTTTTATTTTAAAGCTTTCATCATGTATTCGGAAACTAAATAATCATTGACATATAAATTTTTAGCATCGAAAATATTTACAAAATCATTGACACAGATATCGTTTAAAAAACACTTGATGAAATAAATACAATAAAATCCACATAAAGCAGAGAACGATGGTTGGACAGCCCTAGTCAAAGTTTTTACATGATTTATATTGTTACATTTTAAAAAGGAAATGATGTAATGATTATCCAAAATAAATTTCAAGTTTAAAGAATCAATCAGGTACACATCACCGTTCTTCTCCTTGTAGATGGAAATCCAGTGTCCCCACGATGTCACATCTCGATGTGAAGTGTTGAACACGAAGCCGCTATCCTTCTTCAACCTCACAGAATCTACTTCATTAATAGCGAACACCCCCAAAAATCGAGGTTCGTTTTTAAACATAACTTTTATTTCTTCTTCATTCATCTTTAGTAATTCAAAAGCACATTTCGGGCTCTGTCAATTTCAATAAGCTGAGGGTGTTCCAGATAGACGATGACGGTAATGGATGTCTGCAGACTTCCGCTAAATGAAAGATTGAGTCCTAATGTTCCCTTTCTCAGAATGTTTAAATGGCTTAAAGGTTGGGTTAGCAAGATCTGGACTTGAGTGGTGATCAAAAAGTGTATAAAATTATTCTGACTTTATATTCTTCAAGGTTCATCCAGTGTTCACCACACCTACGAAACAGTGTTACATAAAATCAAAGTGAAAGGTCGCGAACATAGAGGATTAAACTCTATTATACGGTTACTTGCACCACATCTGCATGGCTGACCATTCACATAAACTGACACCCCTAGCGGCGAAAAGGCGAATTATACAAAGCGTTGATTTTTATAATGTCCTGAATATGCCTCGTGCTCTACAATTCCAGCTATTATTTTTGAGGGAAAGGATTCAAGCTAACAAATGTTTGAATACTGATGCTTTAAAGACCGTGTGAGGAAGGGTTAAATACTTTGGTTTCTCACTGATCACAAGCATCACCTCCTGGCTGGTTGTTAAAGCGACTTTCTCACTTCCAAATGCCTTTAGGAATAATCTCACCTTCTTAAACAGAGAAAAGCCTCTTAGCAGTTTGGAAGATAGAAGTCTAGACAGCAGAGTCATGTATACTAGGGATTACTTTTATCAGTAAATTTCGGACTCTGGAACGGGATAAGCGGACTTTAAAGACTCCAGATGGCAGAATAAGTCTTTCCTGAGAGAATATATCGCCATTTAATCGTCCGTAGAATTCGTAAGTGTTATTTATGACTTCAGCCGCTTTAGCTACATGTGTAGCCTCATCTTTGAAGCTGTAAAAACCACATGATTGAAGATGAGACTGTTTAGCATCATCAGAAAAGTTCAGTAGATATGTAGCTTCTATAAGGATAACTAGCTGCTGAAGTACCGAGCGAAGTTTCATTGAGGTAAACATCAATCTGATTAAAACAAGAATATAAGAAGTTCGACTCTGTATACACTATGTGGTCGTCACCTGTAGGAAGGTCTGTACCATCAGGTTTTGTCAATTTCGTTTTAAAATATAGAAATACATTAGATGGATCTAGATATTGGTCTGAGGTGCCTGGGATATTGAACTCTAAAGGAACGTCAGTGCTGGTTATCGAATGTGTGGGATTAATGCTGATGAAGTTGCTGTCACTCACGCTGATCTGAGTAGGATTCATCGAGAAGAGATCCAGTTCGCTCTTGCAGCAGTCTGGACTAGCAGGGTGAAGGAAATGCATCTTGTCGGTGCGGTGCTAGGCCGAATAATGAACAAAGCTTCATATGTGCTCCACTTATATACATGTTAGCCGAAAGTTGTAGTTAAAGATACCATCTAGTAGTTAAATGGTAAATACATCAATACGTTTTGTAGATTTAACCCTTTTAGCCTTAGGGTTTTTCCGCACTGTGATTTTCTTACCTTGCTTCTTCTTCTTCAGAGCTCTCTTCGTCTTAGGCTTTTTCCTATTTGTGGTGGTCCGGCGTCCTTTAACTTTAGCCCGGCCCTGCCCTGTCATTTTACGTCTTATTTTGCGTTTAACGTCATCGAGCATCTCGTCGGAAACCTCGGCAATCCGCCTTTTTAATGAAGCACGAGGATTGGCTCCTGTCGCTATATCTTGCATCGTGTGCAGGCCTGTTCTTATAGCTTTTTTACCTAGATATTCACCCCCTCTTCTAAATACGGGGATGGCGCTTCGCAGTAACTTAGTGAAAAATCCTCCAGTTAGTTCGTAAATTCTCTTAGATCTGAGCCACAATGAATACTTTTCCATACTTCTTATTACCAAGGGTGTGACTGAGCTTCTTCCTCATACTGTCTCTTACACTGTAAGAGTACGGTAATGAAATGAAAATGCAATATGGATTATGTCCTTATATAGCTGGGTTGCAGAGGCATCTATTTCTTTGAATCTGAAAACGAGCAGCATATAATAGTATTTCTCACTCCTGGTTAAAAATGTTCCATCATTTATAGCTGATGGGGACGTTTCTTTCTAATGTACTTTACACATCAATGTGCCACTTGTAAATGGATATGGGTCGTCCTTCCAATGTCCTTTATATGCACCTTACAGTGACCGACTGAATGACTCCGGAAACTAGGTGAGAGATAGTGTGATACACACTTGGGAATGTTATTACCTTTACTCTCTTCAGGAAAATAAACTACCCTTAACAGAGGAGCTGTAGTGTCGCCCACATATTGGTGCTCGACTATATCAGTGTAGACGTACGCCATTCCAGGATGTTTGAGCATCTCTGAGGTAATACAAGTATAATGTAACACCCTGTCTTGCTCGTCGATTAATTCTTCCTTGGTTATATGTTCGTTTTCCACTGTTTTCATAACCCTTTTCAGCATAGTAGGTACATCATGGAGGACATCTAACCAACCTTTACGTTCATGAACGTGTTTCCGCTGCCATGACGATCTCCTGAGGAAAAACACGTCAATATCTCTAAGGTTAATGCCTGCCGTTGATCTCAAAGTAATTAATACTTCGTCATCAGAGGGATGAATATCTGTGTTGTAAATTAGATCTCTACACATATTACTAGTCGCTAAAAGCGTATTTAAATAACTGAACATTGCAGGAACTGACTTAAAATAGGATTTCCTCAATACAATTCTTTCATAAAAGTACTCTCTCGTCCCCATAGTAACGCGGTTTAGAGCACCTGTGTTCTTCACATCCAATATAGTTTCAACACAGTCTACACTTCTGTAAACATTCATCCAGTAAAGATTATGCGGAACATTTTCCACATCTGTATTTAATATCACTTCACACAATCCTATTTCATAAACGTCTCTTTCAATGTCGATAGGGTTCAGTAACTCTGTCGTGAAGTCTGAGAGCTTATTATCAGGATGTAGATTCATCGAAGCCGAAGAAGGCAGAGTTAAATAGAAGTGGTCTGTACTCTGCCATGGTCACAATGAATACTGATTAATGATTCTTAATTTCACTGTTTTTTATATACGAGTTAAACTTGTCAGGATATCCTACCCATTTAACCAAGTACTGTTTATTTCGACCCTTTCCTTTCGAGCCTAATAGCTTTTCAATTTTATATACATTACTTTCAGGATTGAAGCGTATTTTTTGTATTTCCTGTTTATAAAACCCTCCTTTTATTTTTTCACCTTATAAATCCTCCAAATAATATAATTTTAAGCCGTCATAAGGGAAGTCTCGAATATTGTGAACTTTGAAAACCTCTGTAGACCACCCTGACTCATAGCCTTTCCTAAACCTTTCCGCCTCTCTGGAGACTCGCACATAATCACCTATGCATACACCTGAATTATCCTTTATTTTCCTAACTCTTCGTTGTGAACGATCCATTCGTAGGCTTTATTTTCGACATTTCTAGCGGGGTAGATTTTATAGTTCTGTGGAACGATCTATTATAAGAATGAGCAAGGTCTTGTAGTATGTCAATATACTTAAAAGTGTTCATGCGGGTAAAGTAGCGGTGCATTTTCTCCTTGATAGTACGCTGTACTCTTTCAACTATAGCTGCTTTATTCACTGAGAATGTATTGTAATACCCCATGTCGTGCTCTTTAACTAATTCTTGAAATTCACGACCTAGAAACTCAC
>JABUQX010121396.1:5000-11175 GCA_015478945.1 Trachelipus rathkii
TATATATATATATATATATATATATATATATATATATATATATATATATATATATATATATAAATTTCCTAAATTGAATAAAAGGGAATAAAATAATAATTAATCATTGATAGCAATTTCCAAATAACAAAAAATAGTCTTGTTTTATTTTATATATATAAAAAATTTATTCTTCTTGCTTTCTTAACAACACATATTTTCCATCCATTTACATGTTTGTTAGCTATGAGCGAAAACTTGGCAATTAAAGCCAGCTCGGTTGAGTCTTTCTTCCAATGTAGATTGAGAAAGTGTTTTTTGAGTCTCTTTCTGAGTGAAAAATATCTTTTAGTGCACTTTTGTGAGTGAGATAGATAAAAAAATCTTTAACATTCAAAATGTGATATATATATATATATATATATATATATATATATATATATATATATATATATATATATATATATATATATATATATATATATATATATATATATATATATATATATATATATAAATTATATAATGTAATATGTATAATAATATGTATATATATATATATAATATATAATAATAATAATAATATATAATAATATATATATAATAATAATAATAATAATATGTATATATATAATAATAATATATAATATATATATATATAATGTAATAATAATAATTTATAATAATAATAATAATAAACCAATAATATATGTATATGTAATAATAATAATAATAACCTGTATGTGTAATATATAATATATAATATATATAATAATGTATATAGTATATATATAACAATATCTTCTAATAATATATAATAATATGTATATATATATTAACTTCTTTATAATAATAATAATATATATATGTATATATAATATATATATATATGCTATATAATAATAATAATATGTACAAAAATGTTTAATAAACTAATAATAATAATAATAATAATAATAATAATAATATATATGTAATAATACTGTAATAATATGTATATATATATATATACTTTATATATATATATATATATATATATATATATATATATATATTTATATATATATATATATATATATATATATATATATATATATATATATATATATATATATATATATATATATATATATATATATATATATATATTTAATAACGTTCCTTCATTTATTTGCTTTGAAGTTATTTCTTTGAAGAAACGTATATTTCTTGATTAAAAAAGAAAAAGTGCTTTTCAATAATTATGGTGAAGGAAAACTGCGAATCGATGAAGAAAAAAAAATTTTGGAAGTACATTTAATTAAATAAATCGATTGAAGAAGATTAATTAATTATAGGTTTATTGCTTCATTTCTACTTTCTTTTACAAGATAAATTGTTTCAAATCATACTTCATATATATATATATATATATATATATATATATATATATATATAATATAATCTTTATATATATATATATATATATATATATATATATATATATATATATATTAATATATATATATATATATATATATAATATATATATATATATATATATATATATATATATATATATATTTATATATATATATATATATATATATATAATATATATAATTATATATATATATATATATATATATATATATATATATATATATATATATATATATATATATATATATATATATATATATATATATATATATATATATATATATATTACATGTTTTAATGCTAAATTAATATGAAAAAAATAAACGGTGAAGCCTAAAGTGGTTACGTTATTATTTACATATATTAATTGGTTATTACTTAATACAAAGACAAACCTTTTTATTTCATGTTTTTATTTTTTATTTCAATTTTGAAGATTTTAAATTTATTTTAATAATAATAAAAAAAGGTTTGAAAATTTAAGTGTTTGCTTGACGTTTCTCCAGACTAAATTACTTATAAGAAAAAAAATTTCATTTTATTTATTATAAAAGTTCAAAATTTATCGTATGTGAATTGTATAGATCATTTATTCTGAGGTATATTTAACCTACTTGAATAAGGAGATTATTGAAAGATTACGAAACAAATGAAGTAAAACCTTATAATAAATAATCCTAAGCATGAATGAATTCCTAAAATTTTTATGTGGAATCCTCGGGAATTTCAGAGACAGCATAATAATAATGCATTAATAATTACTTTTAAATACTCTGAACAAATTATAAAAAGACTTTTTAATTCTGAAATCTGTTAAATTTCTTTAATTGTATTTGCAATTGTTCCTATAGGAATTCAAAGATTATAAAGGCGAGAAATAAACTAGCATTTTCGATTTATATCTTGCCTATTAACTATAGTTATCGTCAGCAACAAGATCCAATTTCATTATCTTTTCCGTAATAGCCGTAAAAGACTTTTAAACTTTTCTTTAGTTTTTAAACCAGTTGGCTAATATTATTCAATTCTCCATTACAAAAACATCCACTGAACCAATCTATCTTTAAATGCTCTAGTGCTTAATCCGTATGAATCATTCGTCTGTCCCAAACGTAATTTACTCTTTGATAAGTTGTCAATGACTGCCTTACTAGCATAAAACTTGCTCATAGAATTCCAAATAATTCCTGATTTGCTCTTATTCGCGCCAAATGTTATTACTGCTCTACTCATTGAAGTTTACTATTATAGTTAAGAACTTTGCACATCCTATGCATAAAGTAAGTCAAATCCCAACAACCTAAAGCAAATTTCATCCTGCTATTCACTGAAATAACATCTGCTGAAATTCATTGTGTCATAGCTCGTTTCTGTACTTGTCGCCTTAATCTGACTCAACATTTTCATCCTCTATTAGTCAAACTAGGTTTTTTCAGAAATAAAACGTGTCCAGCATATTCATCTTTTTCATTTGCACTCTGTTTCTTCTATGTATTACATCCGTTAAACAAATATTAAATATATCACGAACTTTTCAGAGTTTCTTTAATAATCTTGAATATCAACAAATAATTCATTATACTGTACGCACTTAAGGACTGGTAATAATCTTTGTGGCATTATCGGATAAAAAATCATGGAAAAACAAAAAGTTGATAAAGTACTATCGAATCTTCATTACTGAATGTTATCTGAAGATAAATCAGTATCACCGTATGCCAGCTTTTTCATTCTCTCTAAATTCCATCATAAAATAATCTCATGTCTATTAATGTGCACTGGCTGCTCATCGTATCAGTCAATTTTTCTATTCACATGAGTACCTCTCTTCTCTCTCTCCTAGTTAATATTCTCTTCTCTCTCTTAATATCATCTCTCTCTTTCAAAATCCAAATTCACCATATAGACCTACCAGCACTCTCCTGAAGAAGTCTAACAGACTTCTGCCTTAAGAAAACCATCACAAATTGAAACTCATAGACAGGCTTAATGGATACTGTTAGTGATGAGTATTCTCAGCTGAATATATTAGTAAATCTCTCTATATAGAAAGTTGGAAACTATTTTAGGGGGACGAATCAATGAAGCCTCCATCAATTTCTCGTCTTTCTTATAGTTCAAGTCTTACTTAATCAGCGGTTTCTCTCTATTCTCTCATATTGGCATATCCAAGTTTTAGCACCTCTTTTCTGGTCCATTGCAGCATATGATCTATCATCTCTCAAAATATCACTTATATACAATTTAATACATGTAATATTATATTATAATCATTATTATATATAATTATAATATTATATTATATATATGTTTTATATTATATATTTATTATAATATATATTATTTATATTTATATATTATATTATATTTATATTGTTATAATCTTTATATATATAATATATATATATATATATATATATAGATATAGTAATTATATAATATATATATTTAATATATATATTATATATAATATTATATATATTATATATATATATATATTAATATATTATATATATCATGGGATGGATGGCGAATCCCGATCGGGATTCGGGATTCCGGGGAATCCCCGGATCGGGAGGCTTCGAATCCCGGATTCGGGATTCGGATTCGAATCCCAAAGGTGCTGGATTCGGATTCGATTCGGATTGAACCTTTCCACACACACGGATTCGGATTCGGATTCGAATCTCAAAGGTGCTGGATCGGATTCGGATTGTCGGGATTCGAGCATTTTATAACACATAGATTCGATTAGACGAGCTCGTTACAATGCGGTGTCGAATCCGAGTCTATTTCTTGTTTCCAAAGGATGTCAAAAAAATAATAAAAAAACGAAAACTTGTAAGAGCAATCAAGATGCATATTTCTATTATTATTGGCTAACCATAACGCATAGGAGAAATAGAGTTACTTCTGAATTGGGGAAACTAATAATTTATAGAGAATTTTAAAAAATTAATTAAATTTTTTTAATAGGATGTTATATGTTAATTATGAAATAGTTATAAATTGGCAATATTATTAATTACTTTTTTTAAAAATTTTATAAAAAGGTGAAAGTTTAAAATTAATATTTACTTTATAGCAGTTAAGCTTAATAGAAATTATTTAATATATATTTATTATATATTATATATAATATTATATAGTATATATAATATCTATATATAATATATATTTTATATATATATATATATATATAATATTTATATACTTTGCTATATAATATTATATATATATATATAATAAATTATATATCATTATATAAATATATTCGAAGTATATCTAGAATTATGTAATGTAATATAAGTTTTTAATTAAGAATAAATGTTAACAGAATCATAAAATTAAAATGGAGAAACAATTTTATTTTATATATCCATAAATATTTTAAAAGAAATATGGCTATAATTTTCTATTAGAGTCATGGGCGTAGGCAGATTTCATTTAGGGGAGGAAAGTTAAGATTAATAATTCAATTTGCAATTAACTTAAAGAAATATTTAATAATATATTATTATATATATATATATATAGTATATATTTATATATATATATATATTATTATATATTTCTATATATTATATATTTATATATATATATATATATATATATATATATATGTAGTATATATAAATAATATTAATATAATTATTTAACATGGAATAATATGTATATCAGGGAGTAAAAAAAATTAAAAAATTGATAATAATATATTTATTATCATAAATATTTAAAAGAAATATGTAGTATTTTGTTGGGTGAAATGGGCGTAAGGCAGGATTTATTTAGGGGGAGGCAAGTTTGAGGGATATTTATATATAGTATATTAGCTATATATATATTATATATATGATATCTATATTTATATATATATATATTATATATATAATATATATATTAATATATAGTATATATATATATATATATATATAATTTTATATTGTTAACTTAGGGGCTGGCAAAGGTTGAGTGATTTATTTCCTTGTTCACAAATATAAAAGTTTTTTTCGGTTATAAAATAAGTAAAATAACAAGTCTAAAGCAGTTGTAATTAAAAAATACTATTTGAGATCGTAAAGTAATTTTATGGGGGTTGGCAAGTTGAATTAGTGGTATAATATTATATCTGAAACTAGCATTAGAGAGCGCCTTGGATTTTCGCGAAATTTTGCAATTATTTTTTCCCAATTTGTTCATTTTTTCATTTACTAATATTCTATGAATACATCCTACAATGTCCATTAAGCCTGTCTTTGTTATTTGTATTTCTTACAAGTCTTACTTTTCAGAGAGCTGCTGAAAGACTTCAATGGTATGTGAACACGATTAGGCAGTGCAATTAATAGGACAGGTTTTTGATTGAGAAAAAAGGGGTGGCTTCTTCAGTACTCAGTAAGTTTTAAGTTTTCAACTTTTTGTTTTTCATTTTTTTTTTCTGCCACAAGTTACTTAGTCTCGGTATGAATTTTGTTGATATAAGATATAAAAGCTGAAGCGTTTACGGGAGTACCTAACATAAGAGACAGATGCAAATGAAAAAGATGAAATGCTGGCAGATTGTTTTTCTGAAAATCTAGTTTTTAAAGAGGATGAAAGTGAGTCAGATAGGCACAAGTACAGAAGCTTTCAATATTCAGGAGATGTTTCAGCAGGATAAATTGCTAGGTTTGTTGGGTATTGTATGTTTCTGAGTGGTGCAAGTTCACTAATAACTCAGCATAATACTTGGCGGATAGAGCAAATCAGGAATTAATTGATCAGCAGTTTTGCA
>JABUQX010121397.1:20000-23870 GCA_015478945.1 Trachelipus rathkii
ATATATATATATATATATATATATATATAAATATATATAGGTAGAGGAAACTACGATACTTGTGTCGAACAAAGGACAGACAGCATCGCAGCGAAGTGGTTGGACAATAAGCCTGTTCATGTTTCATTTTATGCGGGTGTGGATCCAGTAGGTAAATGCCGTCGATGGGACTCTAAAGTTAGTATATCCTCAGCATATGTTCTTGAACTAACCTCAACACTAGAACTATAAGGTATTTGTGACAATTGGTTCGCCTCCCTACCTTTGATAACTGCTTTGGAGGAAAAAGGAATGCTATGTTTGTCAACAATTATACCAAATCGACTGAATTTTAAAGGCAGGCAGGAAGCTAAAGTCTGAAGGTAGAGGAAACTACGAAACTAGTGTCGAACAAAAGACAGACAGCATAGAACGATGAAATTTGATATACAACCTTCTTATAAGGTACCCTCGTTGTAGAAGATGTAAAATCACACTACGCCTTCCTAGGTGATTGCTGGCCCCAAAACCTTTTAATATTAATATAGAACGATGAATGACAGAGTTTTCATAATGTAACATCGATACAGAAGAGGTAAAATCACACTACGCACCCTAGGTGATATCAATGCACCTCACATTACATAGACGAAACAAATTGATATACAGCCTTCTTATAATGTAACACTGATACGGAAGTAAAATCACACTACGCACCCTAGGTGATGGGGCTCTGCCCCAAAACATTGAATATTAACAGAGAACGATGAACTTTGATATACAGTGTTCTTATAATGCACCTGGTGTAAAAGAAGTAAAATGACACAACGCCTCGGGTGATGGCCAGTTCCAAAACTAGAAGATGATAGGAACGATGAAACTATATACAGCTTTCTTTTTAATGTAACATCGATACAGAAATGGTAATGATTACGCCTGAGGCTGTGCTCCAAAATCTTGAATACGAATATAACAGAATTTAATACACCACATAGGGATGTAACAACTAACAAAGAAGATAAAGACATTATTTCCTGATGATAAGGTGTTCCTTAACATTTAATATTGATAGAGAACGATGAAACTCATTATATAGTTTCTTGTAATGTATTTCAATGATACAGAAGATACAAAATGATACTACGCTCAGATGGGGCTGTGCCCAAAAATGAATATTAACATAGAACGATGAAATTTGGCATACACCTTTCTAAGGATGTAAGGATTATGCAACCTTCTTATAATGTATCCTCGATATAGAAGAGGAAAATACTATGTCTCAAAGATGTTAAAGGTATCCAAAATCTTGAAGACAAGAATGTTGAACCCAGACAGCTACTGAGAGTAAGGTAAGTTGTTAAAGATATTAAATAACACTAATGCCTCATGATAGTTAGAAAATGTCTTAACTAAACATACAGAACGATGAAATTTCTTATATACCCAATTCGTATAACAACAATGTTGATGTCCTTATATATGTTATCGGATCTGTAGATCTCGAATATGAGGGTTGGAAGTTCGTAAATAAATAACTAAATAAATAAATAAATAAATAAATAAATAAATAAATAAATAAAGAAATAAAAAAAAATAAATTAAAAAAAAATTAAACACAAAGTATTAATGTAAAATAAAACTTAAAAAAATAAAAGAAAAAAATTAAACACAAAGTAAAAATGTAAAATAAAAAATTATTCTTTTTATGTTTATAACTTACAAATTTAAGTTTTTTCATACACTAAGGCGGTAAATCAGTAAATCAACAAGTCAAAATCACAATACCATCCCCACTGCCCTCCTACACGTCCAAGTTCTACTAATCTATTGATCTATTGATCTATTGATCTATTGATCTATTGAGTCAAGTCATATCTCGAGTATCATTATGGATAAACATGATATAAAAAAATAAGTTCTTCTTTATACTAACCCTTGAATATATCCCTACGTAACACAGTTTTCACATCAGTAAAGCTAACATAGCATAACCTGAACTAAGAATATATAGTACAACGACAAACCTAACATATCTTAAGTACGAATAAACTGTTAACATTAACAAAACTCCATGCATAACATAAGTAAAGTAACTAACATTGAGCCCAAAACGTAACCTACTCACACTTTTTCATACATATTGTAATTATTTACATTAACATAGTAATATTTAACAAAAATTTATCACACCTTAACCTAATTACTATACTAACCAACGAATATACGCTAACGCAACAAAGTTTTTACGTCAATAAAGCTAACATATCATAACCTGAACTAAGAATATAATGTACAACAGCCCACCTAACATACCTTAAGTATGATTAAGCAGCTAACAGTAACAAAGGTCCATACTTAACAATAGTAAAATGGCTAACATAATGTACAGAACGAATCGTAGCGCTTTTGATTTCGTAAATACTCATTTAATAAAACAGTGTTGCTTTGTGTTTGTTTATTTTATTTTTATTTTTGTTAAAAAATTATTTAGTTTCATTTTTTAATTTTTTTTTCTTTTTTAAAACGAAAATTTTTTTTTTTTTAAAACTTTTTGGTTTTTACTAAATTTTTATTTTTTTTACATACCCTAAAACAGTAAAATCAGTAAATCGGTAAATCAAACCACCCCATTTGCCCCTCCCCACCAACCCGTGATATATTGATCTATCGATCTATCGATCTATTGATCTATTGATCTACTGGCCTCAAGTCAGGATTTTGTATAACATAACACAAAAACTTTTTTTTTTTTGTTTTATTTCTTTAAAACTTTTCTGTTTTTTTACAATTTTTTTTATTATTATTCTTTTTATGTTTATAACTTAAAAAGTTGTGTAACATCGTCTAAACCAGTAAATCAGTAAATCAAACAGCGATCCCCTACCCTCCCAGTCCCTCATTCCATCCGTGATCTAGTGATCTAGTGATCTAGTGATCTACTGATCTATTGATCTACTGACCCTAGTCATATTTTGTATAACATAGCACAAAAACAAGGTCTTTATACAATGATCAACGAATATATGCTGACGTAGCAAAGTTTTATTTTATTTTTTTACATCGATAAAGCTAACATAACATCACCTGAACTAAGAATATAATGTACAATAGCAAACCTTAACACAGCTCAAGCCCGAATAAACAGTTAAAATTAACAAAGTTCCGTACTTATCGACAGTAAAGTAACTAACACAGCGTACAAAATTGTATTTTCAAACTCAGGTCTTACGAGCAATTCGTTTCACGTTTGTATTTGTATTTCCTGTTTCACTAGAGTTATCAGATACAAGTCGAGAAATTGTTCAAACTCCTCCCACTTTTCGAAACATTACGCAATACCTATGATTCTTGTTTGGTTCGTTTTCAAAACATTATGCTATACATTTGATTCTTGTTTGTCACAGGGTCAACATAACAAATTTATTAAAAACATTTTATTTTTTGCTAATGTCTTAGTGTTGTACAACATTAGCATAGTAATTTCTTATGAAAACCTGACAAAAATTTATCATGAAATAAACTATCTATCATACTAATCAACGAATAAATGCTAATCTACACAGGGTCGTCAAATTATCTCAGTTAGATACGCAGTTGCTAAACTTACAAATCTCACATGTTCTATAACAACTACGACATACCAATGTTAATCTAATATAAACATAGTGATATTTATTATATCATAACCTAATTAACAAACTGAATTACGAATAAATGCTAACATAACAAAGTTTTAACATCAGTAAACCTAACAGAATATATATGTATATTGTAATTTTTATTTATTTAACTTTATTTTTTTCAAATTTTTATTCTTTTTAATTTTGTTTATTTTTTAAATATATATATATATATATATATATATATATATAAACATATATTTATATAGTT
>JABUQX010121398.1:0-12500 GCA_015478945.1 Trachelipus rathkii
AAAGACGAGAAGGGACAAGCGAAGTATATAGTTGAAAAGTATATAGTTGTTACGCGTTTGCTAGATTAATTCTCGAGTATCAGCGGCAGCTGCTTTAAAATAATAATTTTGAGGTGGTGAGGGGTCTTTCATATTGCCTTAGAGCTTTTTCTTAACCCGGTTAGCTTCTACACATTATTGGAACCACCAAGGGGTGCCGAACGTCTACCTGCGGAAAGATCGCGGGATGCAAGCTTCTCGTTCGTGATGGATAACTTGTTGAATAGAAGTTAAGGTATCATCAATGGTTGGAAACAGTTTGAAGGGAGAAAGTGAGATAGCTGTGACCTGATGAAAAGGAGCTCCACTCCGCTTAGGTCATAACCACACTAGAATTGGGTTTTAACAATTGGGCTCGTGCAAGTTCATTTAAGGCTATTGGGTTAATCGGTCACTGCCGTAATAAAAATATTAATCCTAAAGCGGACATGGTAAAAAGCCAATTCATATGAAATGGGAACGAAAAGCCAAATATCTATACAGTGAGAGAAGAGAATATATCTAAACGTTTCATATGTAACGGGAGTCTTGTGTTAAGGCATCGCAGGAAAAGGGTGTTAGATAGAAGATCTACAAGGAAACTTATGACGAGGTGAAGAAGGTTGAAGTCTCCTAGTATAACAAGCCGGAGTAGGAAGCTGCTTAAACGATCAGCTAGGTCGACCTTAATAAACTCACTACTAGAAGCCAGGTAAATCGAACAGATAGTAAGGTTGGTGGACAGATGAATTCGTGCTACTACTGCATTAAGTCTAGTTTGAAGAGGGACTGGGAATAGGGGACAGATTTATGGATGAGTATTCCTGCACCTCTTTAATGCCAACCCTGCTTCCTATAGAGGTTAGTGGCGATTTATATTCACACGTTGAAAGAAGTTGCGATGACATAGTCGAGTTCCTGCAAACATTATGCATCTTGTGCACATATGTTGTTAGTTGACACAAATTCTTCCAAATTAGAGTAGTAGCAGCTACAATCCATTGAAGGAAGGTGGCCATGCTATGTTGTTATAAATATTATGAGGATGGTCTAATTGTCTCTTTGTGGCTAGGGATGATGTTTGGAAGTGGATTCAAACGGGAGGAAGGCTGAGAACGTAGGTTCTCGACAGAGAGGACAACAAACCCGGTGGTAAGGAATAGTCGCACAAAGAGATTTTGCGTTTGTATGACAGTTTGGGGGAGAGTGTAAGTGGTATTTGGTGAGGGCTCGCCTGTATCTGAGATAAGTTGATCATCCCAAGTCCATCTTATTGTGGTGAAGTTGGTTGGTCGTTGGAAGAGCAACAAAATGCTCATGTTTAGGAATGAAGCGATATCAGCATCTGCCAAGCAAGAAGATTTAGAAATGGGTGGGGAATATGGGAATGTTTTCATGGAGGCAGTGTAAGCATTTGACACCGAAAAAGTGACACTTTTTTGTAAAAAGAAGTTGGGAGTTTGCTCAACGATAATTGGATCAATCATGGATCATTATGATTATCGGACCATTGACGCCTAGAACACACTAGGCTCTAAGATTTAAAGTGACATCCTTTGGGAAACTGGATAATTTGGGTTAACAGATAAGGGACCTTGGTCCCCTTTCGTGCACCAACAGATCTTAGAACGCTGGAGCGCTTGTGGGCGTTTGAGTTGATACGGTTTTCCATTATATCCCTCTACGGAAGCGCAAGAAACAGAGAGGAGACAGTGGGGGTCGTCTCATCAGACTTATTTGGGAACTATGGTTATTTCTCCGCTGAGGCATCAAAATCATTAGGAATGCTGAGGTAGGCAAATGCGGAAGAAAGAGTTATAGGAGGATTCAGAAGAGCTGGCAATAGTCTGAAAGTAGCTAAATCAGCGAGTTGGTTGTGTGCGTTTTTCATAAGTGATAGTTTGGGCCAATCTATTGAAGTCGTGTGCTGATGCCTCATGGGGGAATAGACTTATGACGGTCTCTTCTGAGTTGCATTTTTTACATCTGGGTCAGTGTGTTTTGCTTTTATTATTTTCGGATTTTTATATTTTTAGCGAATAATCTGGGTGATTTAATCTTTTCTTTGTGTTTACGAACATCTTTTTCAAGAAAAATTGAAGTAACGGTGGGAGACATTATTGGGGGACTTGGATCAGGCCTCTTCTCGATGCCTTGGCCAGGTGAAATGGCCTGTCCATGACGCTTGTAATTTGATGAAGCCAACTTAGTTCATCGTTTAGCTGGTGAAAACCAAACTCGAAGTAGGGTTGTGGGTCAAGGGCTTTGCTTTTGGATATTGAGAATCGGTAGTATAAAGTAATGCAGGCGGCAGGTGCAAGTAACTCGCTTAGTTGTTCGCTACGAATTTAGTGGGAAGGAGTCTAACTGGAATGACATTTTGTGTTGGTGAATTACAACGCGAGGCAGGGGGGTGGCTGCTTGAAATTAGATGATAGTAAGAGGGGCTTGATGGGTGTTTTCCTGAGGCGGTAGTGGTAATCTCTCCTGCTTTAATTTTTGTATGGTTACATAACTACAAAACCTCTTGTTCAAACAGGTAAGACGGTCATTTTAAGGAAGAGGCACTGTGGGGTCAGGAAATATGAAATTGTTCTCCGCAAACTGGGCATATGTCATAAGATCCCCTACAGTATTTTCGGGGATGGCCAAACCGTTGGCATTTAAAGCATCTGGGTCGGAGAATAAACGTACGAACAATTTATTTTGAAATCCTATTTTCCATTTATGGCGTAAATACATATCAACGTCGAAGCGTAAGGGATTTGGGTTATCGTGCGAGTCCCGACGAGGGGGAAATCTTTTCTGCTGGAGATTCTCAAATGAACAGCATATCTTCGTTTTTTCGTTCTAATAAGAAATAGTCCTTTGGATATGCGTTCTTCATTTTGTCAGGAGTGGAACAAGAGGGATGTTTTCTGAGAGACGTTAAGACTGAAAAAGATAGAACTTTGATTCCGGTAAGTAGCTTGAACGAGAAGAGGCCCATTTTTTCATTAATGTGACTGAGGGGTACCTCAGCTCTAAACGCCTTTTTCGAGTACGAATCGCTAAAATGAATGTTTTTGCTCAATAAGAGCTTGGCAGGTGTGGGTGGAATAAAGTAATTATATCGGGAATGATGTGACAGCTGGCATTCCCGGCAATGGGGGATGGGGTGTATAACTTTGACGTTAAACAAATAAGAACGACATGCTGAGGGGCACCTTCCCGGGATTTTCCGACCGTCTTTGGGCACCTGGGTGGTTTGTCAAGGGATACCAGGCGACGAACGCTGAGGTTATGCAGAGATCTTCAGGTGCAGTAAGAAGCAGAATAAAAGCGGAAACACACTGCTGGTCGTTAGAATAGGAGGGACCAGCAGTGGGGTCAGGCCTGGGAACCCAATTAGTCGTAATTGGTTGTTGAGTTTGTGATTGCTGCTCGCCCCTTGGTTTAATGTTTTTTTCTTGAAGAAAGCGAGTTTTCCCAACAAAAAAAAAAAAATTAAACATCAGACTTCTTCTCCATAAATAAATGTGCAGTTATAACAATAAAACAAAAGAAACATACAAGTAAATATCACTAGGAGGTTGGAAGGGCGTATATTTCAACAAGGAAGGGTAGATCCCTCTCCACAACCAGGTCAGACCCACACAACCTCCCGGACCCAATCCCGTAGGGTACGCTGTGGATGTGGCCTCGGAAGAGCCTCCCGGAAACTTCACGTCGGTTTACCTCCATGTACCGCACAGATAATACAATAACTTCGACGCCAACTAGCCGAGATTATGACACCAAAGTGCAAGACAGCCCTCCTTTGCCAGGTAGTTCAAGGTCGGGTCCGCAATAATTGGCGGCCTGGTCAAAGTGCAGGCGTAAGAACCGGTTTTTAAGCCTGTACCCTCATCCATGGGGGAAGAAGTGTGAAGTGGACTGAAGACCCATTGGGAAGAGGCACCGGATGCTCCAAGGGGCTGTGACGGAAAAAAAGGGAGGACCTTTTTGAAAAAGGGAAATACGTAACCGAAATGACTTAAAGCGGACTGAGTTGGGAATTAAAAAAAAAAGATAGAAAACTGTGGAGGAGGAGGAGGAGGATTAACAGATTATAAATAATTAGAAAAATGAGGAGGATAGAAAGAATTAAAAGAAATTCATACTTGACCATGGCACATGCTTAGTACCGGGGACGAGGGACGTTACGAAGATGCCCCACAGCATTTGGTTCGTTGTCACTATACCAATAAAGGTTATTCACCAATGAGATAACACAACAATAAGAATCAATACCCCTTGCGGGGATATATATATATTATATATATATGATATATATAGTAAAATATATTAATATATAGTATATTATATATATGAATGTATTATATATATATATATATATATGATATATATATATATATATTATATATATATATATATATATATATATTATATTATATAATATATATCCACTCTAGGGCTTCAAGGGACTGCGACGGACCTTCACCATGGCATCTCGTCAAATGTAGGGTATCCTCTTGGTCACGGTGGGGCCACAATCATAACCCCGCCAAACAAATTCTCTCCCCTCACTCCTATTATGTACCTTTCTTCTAGCCTCAGCCAACACTACATTCCTCTTCCTCAGGGATACTAACTTCACGTGACTTAATCACTTTTTCTTTGGTCTACCAGTCGGTCGATTCCAGCACGACTCACCATTATGATATCGCTTAACAATCCGACTACATCCTTTGCCTTCCGATGACCAATACCATCTCAATGTTTCTTCTCATTTATTACTCGTACATTTACTCTTTTTCACACCACACAACTCTCCTCTAATACGTCATTCTCATTTTATCAATTCTTCTCACGAACACGCCCATGAAGATTGTCCCTTCTGATCAAATTGTACTTTTATACTCTATTCCTCTTGTTCCAGACCATAGTTTCACTAATATACATTAATCAACAGTAACAACATACCTTCATGTAAGACCCTAGTGCACACTCAAGCTAATCCCTTTATATCCACCAAGGATTTAATTTGCACCAGCCACCTTCCCTACCATTTGCCACTTTCCTACTACAACCTGCATCATCATCTACCGTTCCCTTTTCATCCAACATATTTACTAAATTATTTAAAACTCAGATACTTGTTTCGGTTACTCACACCAACACAACTTCACACCGAGGACTGTCCCTCACTCAAACCCATAACCTATTCTTATCTACGTTTAACTTTCAACCCTCCTTTTACACACGCCTACCACCCTGTCCAATCCCTCAAACTCTCCTCAGATTCGAACATAAACAAATCCTCATATAATAATAAGTAGGGAACCCTCCATTCTTCTTCTTACCATTCTCCAGCATCTCTAACACTTTCCCCTGCATCCCCCCTATCTAATTCTTTCATACCATGCCATATACAAATTGAATAACCAAGGAGACATAGCACATCTTTGTCTCCTACGCTATTAATATTAAAACAATCACTTACAACTCCATTTTTATTCTTACAACCGCTTCACTATCGTCATACATCACTTTTGATTCATTCGAAGCTACCAACCAACAACACCATCTATCAATCTAACATCTGCCAGAGAGTTTCCCTATTAATTCTATGCATACGCCTGTTGCAAATCCCTAAAACTTCTTCTCTCTCATTTTCTCAATCAATTTTGTTTCATATGTAAAAAGATTTGCTCCACACTATCTTTCTACTCGACTTCTAAACAGCACCTTGTCATCTCACCAATCAGTTCTCAGATCGCCTCAAGCAGCATCTCTTTCTGACCAAAATACCGAGCTATAATCTTTTCCTACCACAACACTCAATAAACTCATTCCCTATAATCCACCGCTACACTTCATCTACTTACCTTTATGTAAGGTAGTATTTATGCTCTACTCCAATCCCTAGGGAACAACTACCTCCATTAAATGCTTCGTTACATTTTCACACTTCCAAATCCATTCAATCACAATTTCGTCTCAGTTCTTGATCATTTCATTACCTGCAGATTTACCACTTCTTCAACTTTCCTCACTCTGTGCCCATTACCCCTGTCCTTTACTAATGGACATCATTCCCACAATACATATTCCTTCTGCACCATCATATCCACATTAATTCACTATCCTCTCTTCATTACTGCCAATGTTATGAAGAATTTTCGAAGTGTTGTCCCTCCCCTACTCCCCTCACATCCATTCCATCAGTTAGAAAGCACCATTCATATTAATTATTCTTATTCTTATTCTCTTATTCTTATTCTTAACCTTCATGCGCACACTTCCAGAAGAGCTCCTATTCCCTTGTAAGTCCCCATCTATCCTCTTTTCCAAACCGTTCATTTTACCGTTTTTTTTTTTTTTTTAACTACATATTACCTCTTTTAGTATTCCTTTTATTCCTCCTTATATAATCTCAAACATCTTTCTTTTGAAACCTCATCATTGGCTTTTAGTACATTTAGCTCACGCTTCTTTTTTAACTTTGAACCAGCTTGCATCACCATTTTCATTCACATTCACTGTTAACATTCTTACTGTCTTTTGCACTACTAACAGACCCGATTCTTTCATTTGTCGTCCCAGATTGGTGGTTTCAAGCTTTGTTCACATTCAAATCTGTTATTTGCAAGCGGCTCGTTAAATAACTATCCTTATACATTGTTCACTTAACTTTTCACCTTTAATTCTACTTCCATCTTTATCATCTTCCTCTCAATCAAAGTCCCCACTAACTAAATTTTACATAAAACAACATAAGTGGAGGAGCCATTCCTAAACCCCTACTGATTTAACATCCAACACATACTTCAACATCATCTTCACCAATCTCAAAATCAATCATCCTTTCACTTCAATACTCTACCTAAACCAACTCTAGTATACTCTTGTTTGTGTTAGAAGAAAGTTTTACTTACACCCAGTGCCTCTCTCCTCCCCAGAAATCATCACACTTCCTACCATCTCGATTTTTCTACTCCGACACCCCAAAGCCACCTGTATACATCTCTTCCTGTGATCACCTACAACCTTTAGGTCACATACTCACTCCAATCCAAAACTTCATTCAGATTATCTAAGAACTGCGCACTCTTCCAACATTTATCCTCAGAATGGTCAAATGTCATAACTTCACACATACCTATATTAGATTTCTCAAAGCTAAATTTAACCCATTAGAATTCTAGTAACTCACACAAAAAATCTACCATAGCTTGTACCACAAGTTACTCATCAGAATTGCAACTCTCTTCTTTTTTCCCTCTCATTTTCCATTGAGTTCAAGTTCATGTTTCTTTCATTCTTCCAGTGAATCAATATCAAATTTACCCTAATATATATATAATATATTATATATATATATATATATATATATATATAATATATATATAATATATATATATATATATATTATATAATATAAATCATTATATATTTAATATTATATATATAATATATTATATATATAATTATATATATACTATATACTGATTTATTGTTTAAGGTACGTAAAATATATAAAGACCATTAACAAAAAAAAAGGGTTTTATTTTTTGTTTTTTGTTTTTTTTTTTTTGTAAAAGGTTTTTTCCACCCTGGCTTCATGGGGCGAGTTCCACAAAAATATGAATTTATATTCAGTTGCAGCGAGATTTTCCGGAAATCCACGAATTTCTTTAAATTTTTTTGAAAATTTTCCCGTGGAAGGGCGTGTGATTAAAGACAATGAATATATAAATTAGGAATTTTTATAATTAATTTAATTTAGCTGGTCAATCAATTTATTTAATATCATGAATCAAAACTATATTTAATTCAATTGATTTTAATTACACTGTGCGACGACAGAAATTTTTGTTAAATGAATATCATGAACTGTTTCTTATGTATTTCGGTACGCTGAAAATGAATATATAACCTCCAAATTTGCACAACGGGCTTTAGTTTTTTTTGTAATTTTTACATATTTCATAAACTAACAACATAATTCACAGTGTAAAATGTCTTATTTTCTGCTATTTTATGCAAAAAAAGGTGAATCGCCAAGCAATATAAAGCGTATAAAAGTAGGAACAAAAAAAATAGATAAAAATAAGACGCCAAACATGATAAACATGTTTAGCGAACTCGATAAAAATAAACCCGGTCCGACGTTTTTCATGAGTCATTTGCCTCCAGTTTGTATCTGGACGTTGCACATTCTTTGAAACATTTAATATATTGTTTATTATTATTTATATATATATAATATATATATATATAATATATATTATATATATTATTATATATAATATATATAATATATATATATAATATAAATATATATATATGATATATGATATACTATTATTATATATATATTACTTTCAAAATGTTTAATTTTACTTACAGAGATCAGATACCTTTAATTAAAATGGCAGACAAATTGTACAATGATCCAAACAAATTTTGTTACATTTGTGGTGAGGTAACGTTGAAGTCCCAAATGAGGAATATTACTCCTTTAATGTGCTAAAGTAGGAAGTAAGAATGTTAACAGTGAATGGTGGAATGAAAGGTGATGAAAGCGGTTAAAGGCTAAAAAAGAAAGCGTGGTTGAAATGTACTAAAATAGCAAATGATGAGACTCAAAAAAACGATAATTGGCAATTTATATAAGGAGGAAAAAAGAAATACCTAAAGGTGATACGTAGGAGAAAATAAGAGGTAATGGAACAGTTTTGGAAGGAGGATGAATCGAGGACTTACAAGGAAATAGGAAGCTCTTCTGGAAAGGAAGCGTCGAAAGGTTAAGAATGAGAATAAAGGGGAATCTACTTAGAATAATGAATAGGGATGGTGCTGTGTAACTGATGAAATGGGTGGTGAGAGGAGTGTGGGAAAGAACACCTCGAAGAATCTGGCACAATATTAACAGTAATGAAGAGGTGATAGGTGAATGTGTGTGGGTTTGCATGGTGCAAGACGAAATAGGTATTTTGGGGATGATGTTATTAGTAAGGAGTGTAATGGGTAAGAGTGAAAAAGTTGAAGAATGGTAAATCTGCGGTAATAGATGAATTCACTTGGTGAACATGCTCAAAGAACGGATGGCGATGATGGTGATTTGATTGGATTTGGAAGTTGTGTAAATCAAAGCGTTTATAGAGGTATAGTTCCGACCAAGGGATTGAGGAGAGCGGTAATAGTTACCCTATATAAGGGTAAGGGAGAAAAGGGGAAACTGTAGAAATATAGGGAATAAGTTTATTGAGTATTGTAGGGAAGGTAAAGATGCTGGTATTTTTGGTCGAAATGAGTGCGTCCGAGTGACTGAAGGACCCTTTTTGATTGTGAGGAGCAAGGTGCGTTTTAGGAAGTGGTAGAGGATGTGTGGATCAGAATCTTTACATTAAAAAAATGATGAGAAAATGAGGAGAAGAAGAAAATAAAATGTATAGGTTTTATGGATTGCGAACAGGCGTATAGATAGAGTTAATAGGAAGTTTATGGCAGTGTTGTGAATATATGGTGCTGGTGGTAGGTTCCTGAATGAAATCAAAAGTATGAATGACGTAATTGGAAATTGGGGGTAAGAATAAATTTTTTTTTCTAACGGCTGATGGTTGGTTAAAATAGCGGAGTACAGACAGGGTGGTTATGGTCTTCCTTGGTTATTCTAATTCGTATATGATGGGGTTTATGCAAAGAATTCGAGGATGGGGTGGCAGAGAAAGTGGTTGGCTTAGAGATGGTGGAGAATGCGAGATGAGTGGAGAGTGCCCTACTCTTATAATGCGATGATTTGGTTTTATGTGGTGATTCTGAAATGAGTTTGAGAGGATTGGTAAAGAGAGTTGGCAGGCGATGTGTAAAAGGAGGGTGCTTGAAAGTAAACGGGAATAAGAGTAAGGTTATGGTTGTGAGTGAGGACACTCTTCAGTGTCTCGTTATCGTTAGATGGTGAGCACTGGAACAAGTTTGTAGTTTAATATTTAGGGTATATGTTGATGAGAAGGGGATGATGCAGGATGTAGTAGGAAAGTTTGAATGGCAGGAGGTGGCTGTCATTAAATCGTTGGTGATATGTAAAGGGACTGAAGTCTTGAGTGTGCAGGGTTTACATGAGGGTAATGTTGTTACCTTATGTTATTGTATAGTAGTGAGACTATGGCTGGAATAAGAAGTATAGAGGTATAGATCTAAATGTGTTCAGATGGACATCTTAGGGGTGTGCTAGTGTGAAAGAATTGTAAAATGAGATAAACTTATTAGAGTTGTGGGGTGTGAAAAAAGGGGTAAATTAGAGAGAAAAAATGCAAGTATGTTGAGATGGTTGGTGCATATGGAAAGGACTGAATGAAATAGTCGGTTTGGGTTAGCGATTTATAGTGGCGAGTGTGTTGGGAAGCGACGGGCTGGGAGACCGAAGAAAAAGGTGGATTGAGTCAGTAACGAATGTTTGAAGGAGAGAAATGGAGTTTGGTAGAGGCGAGAAGAAAGGTGTATAACAGGAGGAGATGCGAGGGATGTGAGGGGGTATGGTTGTGCCCACCTGGGCCAAGGGATGAACCCTTACATTGACGATCTACCATAGTGGATTTCCATCGCTGTCCATGAAGCTTTAGGGTGGATTTCCTGACTGCGAATGAAGTTCACAGATTAATGGTAGCTGAGGGGCGCGGTAAAGGGCTGCTTTCTTTTCGACTTTAATGGGGTTCCCCAAAAAAAATGTTCTTCTAACTGCTTTCTTTTCCGATGCTCGTTACGCACCTTAACCTCTCACATTCTTGGGAAAATAGAAGGAAAGATAAAGAAAGAAAAAAGAAAAAAAATATAACATATAAACTTTTAATTTTGAAATTAAGCTTGGTGAATCAAATAAATCTTGGGCACCATCATATTTGCTGTGGCTTTGTAACATACTAGTCTTGTGGTAATAAGCTTAACGACAGTCCAGACATATGCATTTGAAATTCCAATGGTATGGAGGGAACCCAAAGGATCAAGCAATGGACTGTTTTTTTGCATTACAAAAATTGCTCGAATCAATCAAGACCAAGAAGACCATTAAATATCGAAACCTACCTTCGGCTATTAGGCCTGTTCCTCGCAGCGAAGAGCTTCCTATCCCTGCACCACTGAAAATGTGAATCTCCTGTCACAAAACTCCGACGAAGAAGATTTACAATTACGTCCAGAAAATGACGACTTTGAAGACCTTGATTATGATGGAATGTCAACAAAACCTCATAGAATTAATCAGCATGAACTCAATGATCTAGTTCGCAGATCTATCATTGTCAAAGAAACAGGCCGAACTATTGGCATCTAGATTTTATGCAACCTTGAGAAGGGAATACAATTTCCTTCTTCATCAGCGACGCGAAGATTCCGCTCGCTTTTCATCGGTAGATCGGCAATTTATGAATGTACTGGGATGTTGAATCATTAATGAAGAATTAGGAAGACTCAAATGATCCTAGGAATGGAAGATTGTTTACAAAATTCTTCTCAACTCAGTTTAAAAGCAGTGCTTCTTCATAATGGAAATGTGAAACCTTCCACTCATATTGCTTATGGAGCCCCATATGAAAGAGACATACGACAACATGGAAATTTTGTTATCGAAAATACGATACGAACAGCATTCTTTGAATATATGCGGCGATTTAAAAGTTATAGCACTTTTGTAAGGTCTCCAACAACGAAATACTAAATTTTGTTGTTTCTATTGCGAGTGGATACGCAAGAGATCGCAAAAATCATTTTGTCAAGAATGAATGGCCTAAAAGAAATCTAAAACCTGGAAATAAAAATGTAATTTTCAACCACTTGTGAAACCTGAACTCGTATATATTCCACCTTCTCACATCAAACTCGGGTTAATGAAAATTTTTGTAAAAGCGATGGATAAAAGTGGTCCAGGGTTCCTATACGTAAATAAGAAATTCCCTAGGATCAGTGAGGCTACAAATTAAAGAAGGTATATGTGGTATGGCCCACAGAATAAAGGAGCAATGAAAGGAACCATCAACTTTGATGAAAGCTTGAAATAATATGAAAAAACCTAGATTGAGATCTTTAAAAAGGGTCATAACTGGTTACTAGCAATATAAGGCCGACAACTATGAAGAACCTAGTTTTCCGAACTCCTTCGAAATTATATAGCAATGGGATGTAACATGTCCCTAAAAATACATTTCCTTCATTCACACTTGGAGTTTTTGTCCCTGTAACTGCAATCTAGGACGCTATAAGCGATGAACATGGTGATGCGATTCCACAAGATATTTCAACTATCGAAAAACGTTATCAGGGAAATTGGAATCCAAATATGCTTGCAGACTATTGTTGGGGACTTAAAAGGGAATTGTTCCTCAAGCAAACTACAGTAAAAATCTTCAAAATCACATTTAAATTGCAAAAAGTATATACTGACATAAATTGCCCAAGCTTATTCATTTTTATAATAAAATTTTTAATTTCGTATTACAAAA
>JABUQX010121398.1:17500-32500 GCA_015478945.1 Trachelipus rathkii
TGTGCATAAGTTAAAACCGAGCAAATCTGGGAGCAAATGAAGGAAGCAGTTATGTTAACAGTGCTAAACAAGTATATGGATGTGTTAAAGTAGGAAGAAAGAATGTTAACAGTGAGTGGAGGAATGAAGAGGTGATGAAAGGGGTTAAAGGTAAAAAAGAAGCGATAAGGTATGGTAAGGGAGATAAGAGAACCAGATATTATAGGGGAATTAGTTTCTTGAGTGTTGTAGGGAAGATATATGCTGGTATTTTGTCGAGAGTGCGTCGAGTGACTGAAGGACTGATTGGTGAAGAACAAGGTTCTGTTTAGGAGTGGTAGAGGATGTGTGGATCAAATTTACATTGAAACAAATGATTGAGAAATGAGGGAGAAGAATAAATTGTATTAGGTTTTATGGATTTCCAACAGGAAAGGGAGATAAGACTAATGGGGAAGCCTTCATAAAAGTTGGTACATATGGTGTTGGTGGTAGGCTTCTGAATGAATCAAAAGTATGTATGATAGTGAAGCGTGTGTAAGAATATGGTGTCAAAAGTGACTGGTTTAGTATTAATAGCGGAGGAGGCAGGGTTGTGTTATGTCTCCTGGTTATTCAATTTTGTATATGGATGGGGTTATGAAAGAATGAAGTTGGAAGTGGCAGGAAATGGTGTTAGATTGATGGAGTTGGAGTGGGAGGGTGCCCTACCTTTTATGTGCGGATGATTTGCCCTGTGTGGTAATCTGAAGAGAGCTTTGAGAGACGGTAGTAGAGAGATTTGGCAGGGGTGTGTAAAAGGAGGGGTTTGAAAGTAAATGCAGATAAGAGTAATGTTATGTTGTGAGTGAGGACAGTCCTCGGTGTGAAGTTATGTTATAGATGGTGAGCAGCTGAAACAAGTGTCTGAGTTTAAATATTTAGGAGATATGTTATGGAAAAGGAACGGATGATGCGGTGTAGTAGAAAGTTGTGAATGGTAGGAAGGTGGCTGGTGCAAATAAATCGTTGGTGGATGTAAAGGACTAGGTAGTGTGCTACGGTCTTACATGAGGTATGTTGTTACCTGTGTTAATGTATAGTAGTGAGACTATGGTCTGAAATAAGTATGTAGATCTAAAGTTCAATGTAGTTCAGATGGACAATCTTGGGGGTATGTTAGGTGAAAAGAATTGATAAAATTAGGGAATGAAGGTATTAGAGTTATGTGGTGGGAAGAAAGGGGTAAATGAGAGAATAAATGAAAGTACGTTGAGATGGTTTGGTCATGTGGAAAGGATGAATGACAGTCGGTTGGTCAAGTGGATGTATAGTGGTGAGTGTGTTGGGAATCGACTGGCTGGACGACTGAAGAAAAGTGAATGAGTCAAAGAAATGAAAGGACTGAAGGAGAGAAATGAGTTTGGCAGAGAGAGAATTAAAGGTGTATAATACAGAGTGAATGGCGGGGTTTTTGTGAGGGCATGGTTGTGGCCCACCTGGGGCCAGGATGAACCCTACACTTGACGAGATATGTCATAGTGAGGGTCCGTCGAGGTCCCGTCAAGCACTAGGGTGGATTTTCTGACTGCGGCGAGTTCTCACTAATAGGCATAGAGGGGGCGGTAAGGCTGGGCTTTCTTTTCGACTTGTGTCATGTTCTTCTACTACTTTTCTTTTCCGATGCATGTCACGCACCTTACCCCAGTCTTGGGAAAAAGGAGGATAATGATATATATATAGTATAGCATTATATATATATATATATATATATATATATATATATATATATATATATATATATATATATATATATATATATATATATATATATATATATATATATATATATATATATATATATATAACAAAAGAACTATATATATATATATATATATATATATATATATATATATATATATATATATATATATATATATATATATATATATATTTACTTACTTACTTCTGCCCCTGGCCCACCTCTTCAATTGAATTGAGGGCCACACCGCCTAGAAGCCGGCAAACTGCTCTGGGCGGTTCCAGAGGTCGAGAAATGAAGATATAGAGAAGTCTGCACGGGGGGCGTCGAGAGCGGAGCACCCCAGAAGGAAGTGCTCCATTGTGTCCTGGGAATTGTGACATCTGGTGCAGGTGGGGGAGGTAACATTGTCTAGTTTGAATCTATATTTATATTGTAAGAGTTTTGTGTGGTGACCTGATATGCTCCGGGCGAGGTCAATTTGGCCTCTTCTGGACAGTTCTATAGGGGAAATTTTGGGGGAGGGGTAGTTTAATAAATTATTATTAGGCGGTTTTGTAGGTACGTGTTACTTAGTTGTGTATGGATATGTAAGCCATGACCTATTGGGAGGGGAAGGGGGAATAATGTTGTAGATGTTATTATAGAATTTAGCTGGTGAGAGGTGGGGATTTTAGTCTGTGTCTGGGGTTAGAGAATATTTGGTGACATGGGTGGGTTGAATACGGGTCTTCTGGTAGAATTGAGTCCCCACCATCCCCATAGGTGGGTGGAGATAGGAAGGATGTAAGTCTCGTCATGTAAATGTTGGATGGGGTAGTTTTAGTGCATCCAGTGATAATTCTAAGGGCGGTGTTTTGTGTGATTTGGTAATTTTTTTGAGTTAGATTTTGATAGAGTGCTGGGAACCATGCGAGGGAAGTATAGTTTATATTTGTTCTGGAGGAGTTGTTTATAAGTGGTGGTAAGGGTGTGTTTCCTGTCACCTGAAGTTATGTTGGGAAAGGGTTCGAGGGTGTTTAGTTTTCTGCTGGGTTGATGAAGGATTTGGTCATGCTGTGGGGGGAGAACGTCATGTGTGTGTCATAGGTAAGTCCTAATATTTTTTGGGGTTTTGTTTAGGGGAGGCGGTTATTGTTCAGAAAAACTAATGGGTGGAGTGAAGATTGGTGGCGGTCGGTGGTTGGAGTGATGGAGGATTTGAGGGGGAGGCGGTCATTCTGTTGGAGAGTAACCAAGTTTCTAATTGTTGTAAATATTCTTGGGTGTGATGAGTGGCTATATTTACATCTGATGTTGGGAAATGAGGCTGATATCATCTGTGTATGTGATAAGTTTGGTGGATTGTGGGTAGGGGATGGCAGGTCTGCTGTGAAAAGATTGAAGAGAAACAGCACCTGTAATGCCAAGCGTTTTGCAATTCTTAATGGAGTGGGGAGAGATTGTTTTTTGGTGGAGAACCTTAAGTATAATAAGGTTAGTGAGGAAACAGAAAGCCATTTTTTGTCAGTGTTATTTTCTAGGATTGAAGGATTTTGAATGAGATTGAATGTGGGGGCAGTGTCAAAGGCTTTGTTGATGTCAATTGCTGTGAGAATGGATCTATGGGATGGGAGATTGGTTGAAGCCATTGATGATGTGTTGGGTGAGGGAGGTAAGGGCTGTAGTTATGGAGTGGTTGCTTTTAAAGCCATGTTGGAAATCTGGGAGGGTGATGAGAGGGGAGATTTTGTTTAATATTAGTTTCTCCAGCAGTTTACTGATGGAGGAGAGGAGAGAAATTGGGCGGTAAGAGGAGGGGGAGTTGGGGTCTTTTTTAGGTTTGAGTTTTGGGAGTATGAATGCTTGTTTCCAGATTGAGGGTATATAGTTAAGTTGCCAGGATTTGTTGAAGATTTCTGTGATAAGGAGAAGTGCCTTTTCACCGAGGTGTTTTAGATGTAGGTTAGAGATTGAGTCTGGTCCTGTAGCCGGAGAATTTTTGAGAGTTTTGATGGTTTCTGATATCCTTTCTGTTGTAAAAGGGGGTGGGGAGTTGTGGTCTGAGGGGAGTTTTCTGAGTTGTTTTTTTGTTTTCATAATGTTTTGCTAGGCGGTCTGATTGTTGTTTTGGAGAAGGGAGGGAGTTATCAGGTAAGGAGGGGGATTCGTGGGAGGGAGGGGGGTTGTTTCGAGAGTTATTTAGTTTTTTGATGACTTGCCAGGTTTTCTTATTATCAATGCGTGAGATGTTGGATTGTAAGTATTCTGAAAACTTATTGGTGGTTATGAGGTTGGTGATTTGGGTATTGAGGTTTGTTATTTGGTTGGTGATGAGTGGGGTATATGGTCTAAGTTTTCAAAGGAGTTTCTTTGTTTAATGAGTTGGCTGATTTCAGGTGAGAGTTTGGGTTATAGGATTTTTTGTTTTTTTTATTTATATATATATATATATATATATATATATATATATATATATATATATATATATATATATATATATATATATATATATATATATATATATATATATATATATATATATATATATATATATATATATATATATATATATCTTAGGGGAATGCTAGGTGTGAGAAGAATAATAAAATGAGGAATGAACGTATTAGAGAGATGGGTGTGAAGAAAGGTAAATGAGAGAATAAATGAAAGTATGTTGAGATGGTTTGGTCATGTGGAAAGGATGAATGATAGTCGGTTGGTTAAGCGGATGTATAGTGGAGTGTGTTGGGAACCGACCGGCTGGGAGACCGAAGAGAAAGTGGATTGAGTCGGTGAACGAATGTCTGAAGGAGAAATGAGGGAAGTTGTTTACATCCAGGGGCAATAGGAGTGAATGGCGATTTGTATGGGGGCATGGTTGTGGCCCACCTGGGGCCAGGGGATAAACCCTTACATTGACGATTTACCATAGTGAGGTCCGTCGCGGTCCCATGAAGCTCTTAGGGTTTTTCTGTCTGTGACGAGTTCTCACTAATTAATGGTACAGAGGGGGCGGTAAGGCTGGGCTTCTTTTCGAACTTTTTTCATATTCTTCTACTGCTTTTCTTTTCCGATGCATGACACGCACCTTACCCCCAGTCTTGGGGCAAAGAGGAAGATAAAGAAAGAAAGAATATATATATATATATATATATATATATATATATATATATATATATATATATATATATATATATATATATATATATATATATATATATATATATATATATATATATATATATATATATATAATAAAAATAAAACAAAAAGTTACTTTGACTATAATAACGTGCGAATTTTAAAATTTCATCAATGATACAAAACAAACTTACTTTAGTTATATTTAGTGCATTGCAAAGCTTTGAAGGTCCATTGCATAATTCTTTATCTTTCAACTGTTTAGATGTAGATTTAATCCCTTTTAATCGATTTGTCATCATTTCATCTTTGTTTTCGAATGGTTCCAAAGCGCGTATTAAAATACAAGACCCATCTTCTGCAATGTTTATAACTTACTTTGTAATGACTTACGAAATATACACTAATATGCAATGCATAATCATATTCATTTTACAATGTTTTAAATTTTAAGAACATTCTAGTGAAAAAATAATTGATTTCTTAGAAGTTTAAATTATACTAACCTTTCGATGATATGTTAAAGCAATGATACATTCCATATATCGAATACACATAGGAAGTTCCTGCTGGCATAAACATAGGCTCATTTCTTGGTGTTCTCTTTCCATTATGACTGTGAGAAGCAACATCATCAGAGCCTAAATAGCATTCAGTTTCAACAATGAAACCTGACAATCGTTTCCCATCAACAAGACGAACAAGAAGCTGACCTTTTAAAAAAAAAAAAAACTACTTTAATTATAGAAAAGATCCTATGTTTAATTAGAAACAGCGCATTTTAAACTTACAGCCAGCAAAAATAATAACTAACCCAACAGTGCTTTTGCCAACTTCAGACAATCTTGCTCATAGAAGTTTCCATTTTTGCGGTTTACATGGCAACAATTTGGTATGAATTTATTTGCTAAAGTATTTCTTCCAAAGCAGAGTTGTCTTACAGTAGTACTACTGGTCTCCACTTTTCTATTGTCAAAATATGGACTACATACAATAGTGTCTTTGGTTTTAGATATTAAATTCTATCACAGCGTTTTTTACCTTTTGGCATTTCACTTGACTATAGTAATATAATTATCTATTGAAAGATAAAATAATTTATTGAAACAAAAATTGCTTTATTTCTTTACTATCAATATATTTTTTTTAAATCACTAGCGTTTATTACTTTATTTTGAAATGTTGATTTTAGTGCAGTAATTCCTAATCTTAGCACAAATCATTAAGATTGAAATAAATTACTTTACATAAAATATACGCAAACTCGTTTGCTTTATAACATCTTATAACTATGTAAACTTTAATTTGCATTTCTGCGACCTAAACCTTTCATCAATTTGTTATGATTATCCTGGGCAATCCAAGCACTCATTCTTCCAACATTTCTGCAATACTCCATCATCAATGCAAATTTCTGGGCTGACTTGACATACATATCAATAGAAGGATGAGAGCTATAAGAAGAGCTGTATGTATAATCATTATTATAGTTGTTAAAATTTTGATTTGATACCAACTGGTATTATCAACAAAATTATCTACATTGTTGTACAGTATTTGTTGATTGCTACTCTCATGTAATTGAGAATCCATTGTCTCATGCTTGCATTCAGTAGTGATTGGTTCCCATAACCCATATCCAGTATTTTCATTATAGTTTTTTTAGGTTTAGAAATTTCAGATTTGGCAAGACTAGATCTTCATTCCTTTCTACAACTGAATTAGATTCTGTATTTTTTCTATGACGTACATACATTCATTCCTATGGCATTGCTCATCAGCTAAATCACTTTTCGATAATACAGAACCATTATCAACATCTTTGCTATCATTCACAGTATCTTATTATATAAATTTTCAGCATCTATATTAATTCCATCTTGAGAAGAAGGTTGGTCTTAGATATTGTGTTATCAATTTCCTCTGAAAGTTCGTAGCATTTTTCAAACTTTGCAAAAGTTTGGGAATGATCAGCTGACCTTTGAAGAGCAGAAATCTTATCAAAGGAATCATTTACTATTTCAACTGGAGATGATTCAACCTTATCGTTCTTTTTCTCTCGGTTATGTACTTCCTCATCTAAAACATCAAATGCTAATTTTGAGGGATATTCTTAACAAAACTACTTGATGAGACTTTGAATGTCAAGTTTTACAAGGTTTTTCATATCCTCTGACATTTGATTCAAAATGTCACAAGTGAGAAAAGGAAACAATATGTTTTCCTTTGTATAATCACTCATTACAGAATAAATTGTTTTCATACAAACATGATCTTTCTCTTTTTGGTAATTTGTACTCTGAATTTTTGAACAATTTTTCTCTTCTTCTTGAGTTATTTTGAACTTTCTATTGTATATCTCTGTTAAACAATTTTAAGAACAGTTTTATTTTTGCCCTCTTTTTACTTCACCTTTCATTTTATATTGCGTAATTTGAATGATTTAATTTTTCCATAAATTGCTTTCAAATTATTTTCATCCAAAGGGTCTGACAAATTCCAATGTCTTTGTAACATCCTTTTGTATAGTATCTGAATCAAAATCTTCATGCAAAATTTAATCATGACATTAGTCTTATTAACAATTGCTCTCATGGCTTCCCATTCATCTCCTTCACAGGCTAATGAACTAGCAACACCAATCGAACCAAATCTTCCTGCTCTACCACCCTATAATAAGTGCTTGATCTATTGGGATATCTATTAACAACAAGATTTTTCAATATGTTCTGAATCAGCCCTCTGCAGAAAGATCGTCGAGACTAAAATCCTACATTTATATGAACAAAGATCAAAAACGATTGCAATCTATCTTTTTGCATTTGACCCCAGTTAAAAAATGCAGCAGGCCATCCTGCACTTTTTTTAACTGATTACAAAACTGACTCAGCCTCTGCCGAGAATTTGAAAACACCAAACACTGATTAAAAGAAACCAAAGAAAGAACTGGACAATAATTCTTGAAATTTCAACTTGTGTTTTGTAAATGATTGTAAGACTTGGCAGTGTTTAACAAACTGTCTCACACCAATAAGACCTGGAGATTCTTTCAAGCCTTACATGTGCAGGTGATTTACAAACTTATCCAAAAATCTGTAACCCTTTGGATATGTTGCACTTAAAGCTGAAATTCTGCTTATTTAAGGGAGATGTTTTAACTACTTCAAGGACACTTTTTAAATTGGCCTGTAAGGAGCTGCCTTCAGCTTCACTTAAGCTTGACTAGAAGTCATATTATTCAAATTTAATTGACCAAGAGAAACCAACTGATTTAGTCTTCTGGTGTACCAATTGCGATATGACAACAATTAAGTTTAGCTTTGTCTTCCAAAATATTTATGCCTCCAATAAATGTATGTGCTTTCAATTCAGGGAAGAATGACCCTACCGAATTAATAACTTGACCAATCTGAACAGCTATCTCTCTTGTTGGAGCTACAATTAAAACTTGAGTAGTCAGAGCTTTCGCAGAGATCATTTCCAAAGCAACTATCGTAAAACACACAAGTTTTTCCAGTTCCACTTTTGGCTTGAACAATCAAATCCAACCCATCTTCCTAATGGAATGGCTGAAAGTTGTATAGGGCTTGGTCGAATGTAGCCACATGAATGTAAGCCTTTTAAAACAGCATCTGAGAGAAACATTTCTTCAAAAGTAACGCTTTCATCAATTTCAATATCTTTAGTTCTTTGTTTTTCTTCTATCTTGTGAGCAATTTTTGTATCCATTTTTATACAATAAATTTCAACCTAAAAAATTAATATATATATATATATATATATATATATATATATATATATATATATATATATATATATATATATATATATATATGATATATATATATATTAGTGATGGATGATTGTCATCGGCAAAATCAGCATATTTTTCTCAATCGTCATCGTCAATTTTTGCCAATTATTTTGCTGATTAATTGAACAAATATTAAGAATTTTTGATAATACCTCAATTATATATATATATAGTATATATAGTATAGAGAAGATATATATATATATATATATATATATATATATATATATATATATATATATATATATATATATATATATATATATATATATATATATATATATACCCATTTTGCTTATGGTATGTATGACATTCCAGTGCCTAATGGTTCGCCTTTCTGTTCTGCGTTCATATCCACACTCATCCTCAAGACAACATCTTAGAGACACCACCTTTTATCCACATATCATATACGCATACTTATATCCACACCCCCTCTCCTAGACAACATCTTACAAACATCCCTATCCCTTATATCCTATGTGTTGGGAGAAAAATTGCCCACATCGTATGTCCTGCATGTCATAGAAAGAGACTAAGGGACGGTGGTAGTTAGGTTGGCTGCCCACTATCACTTATCTTGCCAGGAATGCTAATGCATGTGCCTCGGAGAAGGTCACAAGTGATCGCCGTAAGCAGCATTCCATCTTTCGGATAAAATGTATGATTCTTATGGGTACATGGATTGTCAGAGGAATAAATGTTGAGGAGAAGAGGAGAGGTGATGGATGTATTTAGAAAGGGCAAATTTGATTTGCTTGCTGTGACTGAAACAAAGATGAAAGGAAACAGTGAAAATGAGTGGTGTGGTGTGAAATGTGTTTGTGTTGGTGTGGAAAGGAATGAGAGGGGGATAGAAGGATTTGCAATTCTGATGAGTGACCTGTAGAGAGCTATGGTATATTTTATGTATGTGAGGTACTAGAATTCTAAAGGTTAAATTTAAGTTTGAAAAGGTCACAATTTTGTTGTCGCGACATATGGTCCATATGAGGGTAATGTTGAAAAGAGTGCGATTTTCTGGGATAATCTGAATGATGTTTTGGTTGGGGGTGAGTAGGAGATTCAGTTCATCTGCCACATATATCTGCCCACCCAAGGATTTTTTTTTTTAGTTATCATCACTCACGGGCAGAGCCCTATACAAGGAGGGCGTGCAGAGCCGTCGAAAGAGATAGGAAAGTTAGAAGGTGTCTTAGTGAGGGAGATTTGTAGAAGTTGGGTTTTTAAAGAATTGAATTTCACAAGGTTGAGACGACCCCATCCGGAAATTCTATCCAGATCAGCGAGAATAGAATCAGAAAGATTAAGATCTTAAGAGAGGAAATTCTAGAAGTAAAAGAGGAGCAGAATTGATACGAGTTGAAGAATGAAGGATTGAGTCATCGCATATGAGTGGATAGTTAGAGGTGTAGGTGAGAAGATCATTAATGAAAAGTAGCAATAAAGTAGGATATAAGACAGAACTTTGACAGAAAAAGAAGAAGTTGCCCCATCAACAACAGCCAACATTGAGCGATTTGAAAGAAAGCTAGACATAAGTAAGCAAAGAGAAGGAGGAAACCCAAAGGAGGGGAGCTTGGAGAGCAGTGACGCATGCCATACTCAGTCAAATGCTTTGTATATGTCAAGCGCCACCATGCAAGTCTCCCCATAGTAAGAGCGAAAAACCATAAATCGGTTAGATAGGAAAGTATCGTCTCAGTAGACCTCGAGCGCTTAAAGCCGTACTGGCGATCGGAAATAAGTGAACAGATGATCCAAGAAGTGAGTTGAGAAGGGTTTCAAGATCTTAGATAGAATACAAGTGAGAGCTATAGGCGATAGTTAGAATTATCAGAGCGGCTTCCTTTTTTGGAATAGGTTGGACATGTGCGAGCTTCCAACACTGAGGGAAAGTGCTAGTATTGAGACATATAGAGTATATATAGTTGATGAGGGGCGGGGATAGCACGGAAGCACACTTCAAAACTCAGGGAGGAATGCCATCCAGGCCTCCCGCCTTCCTAACAAGCTCGTTCATAGATTTAAGGAGCCCATGCAATGAGATCAAATGTAATCACAGGCAAAGCATAGGACACCTGAGAGGGAGAAGGAATAGGAAGAGGAATGCCAGAATCATCTGGGGTTGAGTTAGAGGAAAATAGGAGGCCGAAGAGATTGGCCTTTTCAGTTGGAGAATTAGCAACAGAATCATCAGATCGAATAAGAGGAGGAAAGGTAGATTTACAGAAGTTGCTAGAGATGTTTTTGGCAAGAGGCCATAAAGATTTGTCAGTAGGAGAACCAAGGAGGTTAGCGCACTTTCATTTGATGAAAGCCCGCTTTGCTCATCGAATAGTATCCCTATAACGATTTCTAGCTGAATGAAAATTAGCGACAGTGATAGGAGAACGAGAACTTTTCCACCCCCAATATGCACTGTCTCTACCTGGGAATGGCCACAGAGAACAAGCACAATCGAACCATGGATTATGAAGAGAGAAAGATTTAGAAGAAGGGAATGAACCTGCTCATCCCATCAACGAATACAGCTCCTCCTTATCTTTTAAATCTTTATACATCCATCATTATTCCTTACTGAGGTAGCCAATTTGTAATCATCTGCAAACTTAGGAAACCTTACATTTAAGTCCCTGGTCTGAATATTTTATACATATATGAGGAACAGACACTTGACCTAAGAAATCGTTATGGACCGCAAACATGTCTCCTCATTTTTATTAATAAATACTTTTCATTTTCATTGATTAATTATTATTATTATTATTATTTTAAGAAAATTTAGATCATCGTCAATTTTAACGTACTTTTAACAAGTTCTTTAAATTCTTCTAAATAGTTCTTTATTTTCAGAAGAAATTTTATTAACGATTATTCGAGAATAAACAGAAGTTAAAACTTTTAATATTATATATACCAATATTTTGCCTGTATACTTCAGGCATGATCACGGTTAACTAACTATTATTTAAAATGCAGCTTACAAAAATAAATTTCTAAATATAAAAACTAAAATTATTTTACATTAATTGTAAAGATTAAAAAATAATTTTGATGAAAAATCAAAAAAGCTTACATTATTTTGCAAATACAGCTATTATTATGGATACTAGGTGTACTTGTAAAACATTCAAATATTCATAAACATTCAGGCATTTCATTAAATTTCACATTGATGTCCAGCTGAAGTTTTTTAATAAAAAGAGATTCTGCTATACGAAGATAGTTGAAGTTACCAACTTGAAATAAAATTTTAAAACAACTATCAATTTCAACTGTAGGAGGGGATTTGTGATCCGTCGTGTAATGCTCCCATATTTTACTGGGTTTATACCTGTGTTGCATAATTCAGGTTCTTAAAGTGTTAGTTGTGTATCCCACATAAGAAGAATTACATCCTACTTCTTTGCAATTAAATAGATACACAACATAACTTCTGTAATCCTCCGAACAATGACCATGGGTACTAAAACATGAGGACAGTCGTCTCTGTGTGTAGTAGCTTCTAACATTTACTCTTTTCTCTGACTTAACATGTTCCCTTACAATTAAGTTTAATTTACGTTGTTCTCTAAAAAAAATTGTCAAATTTATTGATATAAAATAAAGTTATCTTGCTTTCCATGCCGAAGTGAAATTTTATTTGAAGTTAAAATGTTGTTTAAAGTTCTTTTAATAACCTTTTCTATTTTAATTTGAGGGTAAACCATTATTAATTAAGTTTTTTGTTATTCTTTTCACCTCTTTGTTAAAAGAGTTCCCACGTTGAAGTTATTTTATAAGCTCTGTGAATTAGAGTTTTAATAATTGATAGTTTGTATCTTTCAGGTATATTAGAATCATAATTTGTGTATAAACCTTTATCTGTACTTTTAACATTTACTTCTTCAACTCTATCATTTTTAAAACAAAGTAAGATATCTAGGAATGCCAGTTTTTTATCTTTAACATCTTCATAAGTGAAGTTTAGGATGGACAGTTGTTTAAGTCTTTCTATGAAATATTTTAAGTGATTTGAATTTTCAAATATGACACTTTTATCATATTTGAAAATTCAAATCACTGTAACTATTGTATTAAAACAATAAATGGTAATAGTAGAGCAGAGGGGTGTCACCCCTGATTTTTATGAAAATCATAGAATATACTCTAAAAAATAATAATGAAAATAAAATAAAATGATGATCGTCTTAGGAAAAAAAGTTACCTCACAAAGTTAAAACTTCCATAGATTTTTGATCCATCCAGGTTAGGTCTCATTTCAGGCCCTCTAGTTCAGGTTAGGATAAGTTTTGTTAGGTATACACAAAGAAAATCTATGTATACTTAACAAATCTTATCATAACCTGAACTAGGATGGCCCTAAAACGAGCACAAAGCGACCTAATTTTTTTTATAAGCCTATGGGAAAATTTTAAACTTTGAGAGGCTGTGACTTTTTTTCTGAACACTTAAATCACTTTTGTTTTTTTTAAGCTTCATTATTATTTTTTTTTTTAGAGTATATCCTGTGATTTAAATTTTTTTTTTTTTATAAAATCCTATGGGAAAATTCAAACTTTGAGAGGCTGTAACTTTTTTTCCTAAGAGACCGCCGATTTTCATTTTCACTACTCTTCATTATTATTTTCTTAAAGTATATCCTGTGATTTTCATAAAAATAGGGGGGTGACACTAGGGTTGTGAAAAAAACGTTTTTTTTTTAAATTTTTTTTTTTTTTTTTTTTTTTTCAATTAGCTACCACTTTTTATGTATATTGAAGATGTTTTAAATTATACAGTAGTACCAATACCCCTTCTAGGCCCTAAATATTGACTTAATGACGGATTATATATATATATATATATACTGTATATATATATATATATATATATATATATATATATATATATATATTGTTTAAAAAGAAAAATATATATATATATATATATATATATATATATATATATATATATATATATATATATATATATATAAGGTATTTATATAGTATAGTAGATAGTAGAAGGCCCAAAAATTCATCATAAAACTGCAAGAATATATTTAAAAGTATTTACATGGTCTTCATAAGCTGTTAGAAAACGTTAGATTTCGATTCTAAATTTATCTGGATCCTCTTTCAGACGTTGTTATTTGAAGACTAAATAAATTTAATGATATTTTGTAAGTTTATGTAAAATTGTTAAAATGAGAAGTAGTTTAGATTTAAGTAATAGTGACCATAATATAATTAGATTTAATATGAATGTAATATCTGGGCTCCAAATTGCAAGTTAATAAGGAAAGATCTTAGATCCGAAATGGCGATTTTAACAAATTTCGAGACCATGCTTAGTACAACTAACTGGGATAAAGAGTTTAAAGACCAAAACTGTTTTATCATGTGAACATTTTAAGCAAATTTTAACGAATATTCAGTCAGTATGTTGTAGCGATAGTACCAAGAGGGTGGCGATATAATATGATGGATTGAAAGAGACTTAATAGAGAAAATTAATGAAAAGCGTAGATGTTTTAAAATATTCAAGGTAGTAATAGGGAAGATGATTTGAAAAATTATAGGAAAAATAGAAATGAACTTCTAACCAATCAATAAGAAAGGCAAAGAGAGAGGCAGAAATTAATTTAGCTAGAAATAGTAATAAGAATCTGAAGAAGTTTCTTTTAGCTTTTATAAATTTAAAGTAAGAATAGGACGATTGTCCAATTAAAATTGATGAAAATTTAGTGAGTCTCAGATAAGGAAATTAACATATCATTAGTTTTGACTAAGCCAAATTGTGGATTTGTAGTTACAACAAATTGACAAGGCCCTAGGGTGCTTTGTGGATTTGCATGAGCATGTTTGGGTAGTGGGTTGACTGGGGACAGTCTCGATAGGCCCATGTGGCTTTTTACTGTCTCTATATTCCTAATGTCCTAATGTCTTAATATATATATATATATATGGTTGTCCAAACAACTGAAACCTTTACTAGGACATATTTTCACGCTCCCACCTAAAAACTCTGAAGACTTTATTCAAAAAACTCATAATATCTTGCCCCACAACAACCACATTCTCAGCTTTGACGTTACCTCCCTTTTCACGTCAGTACCTGTCCCTTTCACAATCTCCTTACTAGAAAGATTCTTTAACGAAAACAACTACAACCTAGATTACCCTTTCCCTTTCCTCAAACAACTAATTTTACTCACCCTTGAACACAATTTTTTCCATTTTAACAACACTTTCTACAAACAAAATTCTGGACTAAGGGATCTCCTCTTTCCCCCATACTTAGCAACATATTCATGGAACTTATTGAACACTTTTTCATACTTAACCACCCTCTTCTT
>JABUQX010121398.1:37500-42500 GCA_015478945.1 Trachelipus rathkii
TATATATATATATATATATATATATATATATATATATATATATATATATATATATATATATATATATATATATATATATATATATATATATATATATATAATCTCACTTAATTTTTTTTTTTTTTATTTTTTTTTTTTTTTTTTTAGATTGTGTTAGGTTAGGTTAGGTTAGGTTAGTTAAGTTAGGTTAGGTTAGTTATGCCAGTTAACCTAACCTAACTTAACCTAACTTAGCTTAACTTAACTTAACTTAACTTAACCTAACCTATCCTAACAACATAAAACAAAAATTAAAGAAAAATACCTGAAACTGAAATTAAGTGATTAAATATATATATATATATATATATATATATATATATATATATATATATATATATATATATATATATATATATATATATATATATATATATATATATATATATAAAAGAATCTAGTGAAATAATATTTATATTTGTGTAAATGTGTGCAAAAATTACTTTTTTGTTTTTTATTTTTTATTTTAATATCGATTGCATGCATTCAAACACACTGTATATAATTCAAACGAAATGCCAATCTCCTAGAAGGCAATATTATAAAATCGATTTTCTTTTCTAAAATATCGATGTTGATACATTACCCTCAAGCGGACTAAAATTTTAAACTTAAGAGGCTGTAACTTTTTTCCTACTGTCAAATCATTTTCGTTTTCATTTTTTTTTTTTTTTTTTTTTTTTTTTTGTTTCATTATTATTATTTTTTTAATTTATATATGCTGTGATTAAAAATTTCTTTTTTTATAAGCAAATCCTATGGATTTTTAACAACTTTGAGAGGCTGTAAATTTTTTCCAAAGAGAGTGCCAATTTTCATTATTCTTCATTCATATTTTTTTAAGAGTATATAGCTATATCCTATGATTTTTATAAAAATTGGGGATGACACCCCTCTGCACTATTATTACCCAAATAAACCTCAAAATACAGTATATTGTAAATCTCTAACTAAGCCTAAGCTAGCCTAGGGTTAGGCTATCAAACACTGGCCTAGTCCAATACTAGTGCTAAATTAACTATAAGAACTGATGTAATTATCTAGTATTGGTAACTCCAGTTCACGTACATAGTATATTAAAATTATAAACATTTCATTTACAAAAATGGTTTTAAAAATTATTTCAAGTTTTTCTGATTTTCGTGTATTTTATGTATATATTTTAAAGAAAAATATAAAATAACGTTCCGAAAATTTTAAACGGCTAATTTTCTTCTCGTTTTTTTAGGGATATCGCTATCGATGCTTTGTTTTGATTTTTTATATATCGATTGCATTAATATTTTTCCGATATTCGATAATTTTGAACGATTATCAACAATTCGATTGCTCTGCCAACATTTTACGGTTAAAAAAATTGCAAACGAATTTTGTAATAATAAATAAAATAATAATAAAGTAATAATAAAATAATTTTTCTTATAATAACTACGCAATATATATATATATATATATATATATATATATATATATATATATATATATATATATATATATATATATATATATATATATATATATATATATATATATATATATATATATATATATATATATATATATATATATATATATATATATATATATATATATATATATATATATATATATAAAAATTTATTTTTACCAGTGGAAAATTTTACGAGTACGTTAAAACAAGCTGCGTGAGTCGGTATTAGATCGACTCGTGCCGATTTCGTGAGGCGATTGAGTCAATTATATATATATATATATATATATATATATATATATATATATATATATATATATATATATAAGTTATTATATATATATATATATATATAGCATAAGGTTATATATTTTAATGGCTCAGCTTCGAGCTACGGGGATCAGATAAGCATACCTGGTAGAATTAAATACCAAAGAGTTGGGTTCCGGGAGACCTCCCGAGGGGGAAATAGTCCCATTCTTCGTTCTGAAAGGCCGAGGAGACCCGACTTCAGCACAGGAAACAATCTCGGGGCAACCCATTAGTTTAAAAAATATTTAAAAAAAAACTACCGGGTACCCTGCTGCAGACGCCTGATGCAGGAGTCGGGTCTCGGTCTTCCGGGGAACGAGAGCGGGTAGGGACTACTCTCCGGGAGGGTCCGAACCCCGCTCTTTGGTTTAGTGTCGCGGGGTTCCTCCGCCTCTACGGGGTATGGAAAACGTCCCCCTCTGTTCCCTGTCGGCTCGCCCCCTAATGGGCTGTGATATATATATATATATATATATATATATATATATATATATATATATATATATATATATATATATATATATATATATATATATAGTCTGCTACTGGGCTGTTATATATATATATATATATATATATATAAATAGCATGACATGATCAATATATATATATATATATATATATATATATATATATATATATATATATATATATATATATATATATATATATATATATATATATATATATATATATATATATATATATATATGTGTGTGTGTGTGTATATTTTTTTTTTTGTGTGATATTTATTTGTACTTTTTTTTTATTGTATATTACGCACAAATATTGTTTTACAAATTTTTTTATTTCTTTGATACTATTTACGTACACTATGTCTATAATATCGATTACTCGAAATTAGTGAAAAAATCGATTATAAAAAAATAATATCGATATCGATGTATCGATAATCTGAAACGCATTTCAACAGTGATTCATTATCCCTACACGAACGGAAAAAAGCCGAATTTATTGACTAGCTTAATATTAATATTTTTAGTGAAAATATTTACTCAAAATAAACTCAATGCAAAAACTTCAAATAATTTTTAAACCATTTTTGTAAATGAAATGTTTATAATTTTAATATACTATGTACGTGAACTGGAGTCACCAATACTAGACAATTACCGAACTGATTTCCTTAAAAATAAATACACAAACTACTAACACCACTATTTATAATACAAAAAACAACGATTAGCACAAAAATATGCAATAAATAAACAAGTTACACAGTCTAAATAGCTATATTAAATATTAAGGGTAATTGTTTACATAAAAAATAAGAATAAACGTAAACTAAAGTCTCTAAAACGACTCTAACATGATTTATTGAGGCAGTGAAAAATTTCAAAATTCACAAAAAGTACAGAAGCAACCTAGCTATAGCCCTATATATTTTTTTTGCAAAAGGTAAAGGGCGTATTACTGATAATAATAAATGGTCGTGATACAGGCTTAGCATCGGCACCACTTAATTTCAATTTGTAGCAAGGCACACAACAAATGTAAAACATTCACTGAGTCTTCACTCGATCCAACTAGGGATGCTGCAAGAGGACCGATATATATCGATATTGATATTTTTTTTCGATAGTATCGAAAAAATATCGATGATATTTTTTAAGCCGATATATCGATATATCGATATTTTATTTTCAGTATCGAATCAACGATATTTTTTTTTTTTACTTTAGAAATTTTGAGCAGTTTTCTTTTTTCATAAAATAACATTTTTGGAAAATGTGTATATTTTTCAGGCGCGTTTGGATGATGGAGACATTTTGTCTGACTCAGGAGGAGGAGGGAAGGGAGGTCAGATGATCATACAAGAGAAGAAGTAAAGCCCATAGCGGAAGAAAAATTTTCATAAAATATACCTATTGCGTATTTTACTTTTTAAATTAGATATTTATGAAAAGTAATGAAAGCATACTATATAATACAGGACAATACTAGTTTTGATGTTAGGTTAAATCTTTAATTAAATTTTAATTTAATCTGAAATTAGAAATGTTTAAGTTTATATGCGAAGACTTTCTACTTTACTCGAAGCTTTATTCCCTCTGTAAAATCACCTCCACTGCTAATTTAGGGCCATGGTTGTGCCTACTTTAAAAGTTATATTAGCTATATATGTTGTTGCTAGTTATTATTGTTATATTATTATTATTATATATATATATATATATATATATATATATATTATATTATATTATATATATTATATATTACATACATATACATATACATATATATATATTACATATTATATTATATATTATTATATATATATATATATATATATATATATATATATATATATATATATATTATATATATATTATTAATTTGTTATATATATATTTTACTAGTAATTAATTACTTAGTAACTATTATTATATATATATAAATATATATATATTATATATATATTATAACACATGAAGGAATGGATCTTATATATATATATATATATATATATATATATATATATATATATATATATATATATATATATATATATATATATATATATATATATATTTTATAGTGTGTATACACTCTATGTATATAACATATCATGCCAGAAATAAAAATAAGAGATTACGCCCTAAAAGCTCCAACTAAGGCAGATCGGATCATTCACCGAAATAGGCTCCACCCACACGCTAGCATTTTTCCGTTCTGAAGATATCGTGAACATCTGAATGCGCGAAATGAAATCAGCATTTTAAAAAAATAAAAAACTAAACCATTGAATGCTAGCAATCTATTCCAAACAAATTTAGGAAACCAAACCAAGGTAAGGAACAAGGCAGAGTGGAATTTAAAATAGTATTAAGGCGGCAAGGCAAAGTAAAGCGATGATAGCCGACCTAAGACTGTAGGCTTAGGGTCGGGGAGCCGCAATAGTTTAGCAGAGAGGTATCAGCAAATCGGCTAGAGTTAGCACCTTAGAAGGCCTTACACAACAATAAAAATTAATTAGGGAAGTGTTCATGCATGCCAGTGTAAAATTCGCAGTAAGCTTAAGTAGCGGTTCAAGCAATTAGCCAAACTTAGGGGTTAGAGACTAGTGTAAGGAGAAAACTAGGTGGAGATTAAGAGTTGCATGTATCTTTAAGTATAATGTGGGAAATAACAGCTCTGGGATAGGCCGTTATTTCCGCACATACTAACCCAGAGCGGG
>JABUQX010121398.1:45000-46968 GCA_015478945.1 Trachelipus rathkii
ATAGGAGAGAGTTTGACCTTCAATCACAAACATAATATATATAAAAATATTCTTTTCCTGCCTTTGACAAAGCAAAGTCACTGATGATGTCATCAAATGATAAACTGCGTAGCTTGTCACTTTCTATGCACATGAGGCTCAGGTAACATAATTTAGTTTGAGACATTGTAGTTCTAAATTCATTTTTATCCTCGTCATTTGAGAAAAGGATCTTTCTCCATGGCAATTTGTAATCATCATACAAAGGAACATTCTCAGAATTGATTCTACATTAGGGAATGCTGATTGGACATGATCATTAAATATTATGTCATACAGATCCTGATGTGTCAGATTATCATGTTCATGGTTTTGACAATGTTTAACATATTTATGAAAGTGCTTGAGTTCTCCAGCAAAGTTCATGTCCACATCTTCAGGATATGTTTGATTTAATGTATTAACTCCTTCTCGAATCTCTTCTTCTGTAGCATCTAATTTTGTTAAAAAGAAAAATCTTTTTGCAGCATCATTGTATACTGATGCTCTTTGTGCCAAATTTGATTCTAATGCATCCATCACAGGTATAAATGTTTTGATTCTGAACTTGTCTCTTGGCGGAAGATTCTCTAAAGCATCATCTTTGCATATAAGCCTCCTTTTAGATCTGCTTTTTTTTATAATCAACATCAGGCAATTTGTCCTTTGCTTGTTTTTCAAAATAATCAAATAGATTTCTGGAACCTTTAACAAAATCCGAAAGTGAAGCATATAATTTACTAAATACATCTAGGCTAATTTTTGGGTCTTGCAGTGACTGACTAACCTTGTGAAATTCATCCAGCAAATAACCCCACAAATATAACATTATCATAAATTCTAGTTCCTCCATTTTATTCAAAATGTTTTTGGCTTGAGTTCTTGTTTCACCCTTCTCTGTGGCATCAATATACAACTGAAGCAATGCAGAAAATATTTCGACGTCGTAACTGTCAAATATTGCAGTTGTGGCCCTTGAATGAGCTTCCCATCTAGTCTTTGACAAAGACTTTGGAACTTTTGAATGATCTTTGAAGAAAGACAACAGCACTGCCCATCTATGTGTAGAAGCTGAAAAGAAATCATATATTTCTTGAACAATTCCAAAAAAGTTTACCGCATCTAAGCAGCAGTTAACTGCTGCTCTACCAACAAGATTCAACGAATGACCTGCACATGGGATATATATAGCATACTTATTAATTTTTAATAACATTTCTTGCATACCCTTATATTTGCCAGACATATTGGCAGCATTATCGTATGACTGGCCTCGACACTTACTAAAATCTATTTCACATTCATTTGTAAGGTAATCATGCACCATCTTAGCCATACTTTCCCCAGTATGGCTACTCATCTCTAGGAAGGTTAGAAAACATTCAATAGGGAGCCCATTATCCTTTGCGACATACCTTACAATAACAGTGAGCTGATCTACATGGGACAGGTCTGGAGTGGAATCTACAGATAAACTGAAGTATCCTGCTGTTTTTAAATCATCCAAAATTGATTTTCTTACTTTAATTGCCATCATTTGGATAAATTCATCACATATTGTTTTAGAAAGATAGGATGTAACACCTGATCCTCTATTTCCAAATTCTTTTATATGATTTGCTAGAAAAGGATCAAATATGGCAACAAGTTCAAGTAATCCAAGGCAATTGCCATTGTGGGGAGAACCAAATATTTCCTTATCTCCTCTGAAAGGTAAACCACGCTCTGCCAGAGTAACTATGACTGCCACAACTCGTTCAAGAACGTGTTTCCAGTACTGCCGTTTATTATGTATCTGTTCTGCTAGTTGACAGTCAATTTTTGAGCCACGTTTTCTTGCGAGATATGCTACTAAAGACGTTCTATGGTCTTCAGAATTTTCATGATTTTGAATTAAAAAGGTGTTGCGCCAATCAGAAAATCCATCTGATGATAATGGTTTTGGAGAAT
>JABUQX010121399.1:0-2500 GCA_015478945.1 Trachelipus rathkii
AAAAAAAATTATTATTATTATTATTATTATTATTATTATTATTATTATATTATTATTATTATTAATATTATTATTATTATATTATTATTATTAATATATAGTTTTTTTGATTATGAATGAAATGTTATTAATAAAAATTTTTGATTTTATTTCCAACGTTCTAAATATTTATTTTTGTACATAATTTAATTTCCTAAATAATCTTTGAAAATAATAAACAGGAGAAGAAAAGAGATATATTTACATAGATTTCCGACGCGTTTCGTCTCTTTACTTGAGACATCTTCAGAGGATTATTTCTTGTAAGCGAATGAGTCTTTAAATTGATATATAAAAAGTAAATCAAATGATATTAATTCTGACCGAGATTTCATAAAATATTATGTTAAATGTCTGGTATTCGTGTTTTGATGTAACGGCCTCGCAATTAAGCTTCTGGACTTTCACACGATCTCGTATAAATATTGTTGAAGTGTTCAGAAATATTTACTAATAGTGATTCACGCTGTGCCGTATTGAAATGTCAAAGATTTTTGTTGGACTTGTAGAGATGTTGATCTGCCCTGTCCGCAATCTATTTCTTGTGTAACCAATAATGTCGACGTACAGTCTAACTCAGGGCAGTTTAATTGGTACACAACGTGATGTTTGTCGCGGCAAAGCAACTCTTGTGCTAAAGGAAGATGTCAGTTGTTTGGGCTTATGGTATAGTCTGACTTTAAAATTTTTTGAGGTGTCTTTAGTTTGAGGTGAGAATTCAAAATATTACAAAGGCTACCTTCTTCCTTCCTTAATTGACATAATAGCGATTGGAAGTTTTGAAGAAATTTATCGAATTTTTCAGATTATTTTTACTTTCTTTATAATATAATTTTGTAAGGGTTTATTAATTAAATTTTCAACCTGACATATTGTGGATGATCACTGTTAATTAAATTTTACTTAATGCGGCAAATTTCTTCATCAAAAGTTTTCCAAGTTGAACATAGGTTGTATGCTCTATAAACTAAAATTTTTACTATAGATTCTTTGTAAATAGTCGGTGAATAGGATCCATAGTTCATATACAGACCATTATCAGTGGGTTTGACATGTATGCCTGTAGATAATGAGCCGTCAGAATTAACATTGATTTTGATGTCTAAAAAACAGATAGCATTATTAACCTATGTGAATTAACGTATGTGAATTTTAGGCATAACAACTCTTGAGTTCTATTGGTGAACTGATGTATATGATCTATGTTCCTAAAAATAGTGAGGGTATCGTCGACATACCTTATGTAAAATACGGGGTTAAAGTTGTTTGTTTCACGAAGGATTTGGTTTTTCCAGATTGGACATATAGAAGTCAGCAAATGTAGGTCCAAGTGGTGAGTCCCATCGGCACTCCATCAGTTTGTAGATATATGTAAACGTTTGAATACAACAAATTAATAAAAGGTTCCTCATATGTCTGTTCTGATATATCTGGTGGAGGTAGGTTATTTGAGTAATACACTTCGTTAATTATTATGTCAATCGTATCAAGAACCGGTACATTTATGAACAAAGATTCTACATCAAGTGAGGCGAATATATTAGTGGCTTCAAGTTTTAAGTTTGATAATTTACATAATGTTTCATTATTTGATTTAACTATGAAAGAGTTATTAAGATATGGTCGGATAATGCTGTTCAGATATTGGACAATTTCGTGTGTAACCGTTCCGCACATAGATATTACAGGTCTCAAAGGTGAATTTTCTTTTCAGATTCACCGCACAAAACCATTATATATATAAATATATATATATATATATTATATATATACTATAATATATATATTATATATATATATATAATAATATATAATATATTACATATATATATATATATATATTATATATAGTATATATAATATAATATATATATATTATATATATATTTATTATATATATCCTAAATTAATAAAATCCATTTCTTTTAATTTTGTCAGAAATTCTTTTGTTTTTTATTTCATAAGCGATTCTGGTAATGCTATTATTATTATTATTATTTTCTTTATTTATTATATTATTATTAATTATTATTATTATTATTATTGATTATTATTATTATTCATTATTAATTATTATTATTATTATATTATTATTATTATTATTATTGAAACTGAAAGTATTAAACTGTTAATTTTTAAATGGCTTGTTTTTATAATAAAAGTAAAAAAGTAGGCGTTATCAATTACGTTACACATTTGTTCCCGAAACTGAAATATATTTGTTTAGGCATGTGTTGCGCCTGCATCTTTATGTCTTTACGGTACTTTATCGTATAGCATTTGGAGATTATATTCATTGGAAAAGTGGTATATTTTTTTTATTCTCAAAAGCAATCGAAAAAAAATTGCTGAAACAAAATTTTTTTTTACTGTATCTGTAAGCACTAATCTGAGTCAAAGTCGAAATTTTGAATTTTGACTGCTGGAGTCGGAGTCGGAAGTCGGAGTCGAAAATTTTTGT
>JABUQX010121399.1:12500-25503 GCA_015478945.1 Trachelipus rathkii
TCCAATGAACTTCCTAAATGCTGATTTACTCATCATGCTTAGCAGCATCATATCAACATAAAGCATAGTGTGTAAAGAGCTGGGTTGTCGAAAGAAATTAAATGATAAATCAACTGATGTTTAACGATTTTTTTTAAATTTTTTATATTGATTTTTGTTTTTTTAGGCAAATTTTTTTCTAAATTAATCATTTTCCTAGTTGTTGCCACATTGGTAATTGGAATATATCATCTATATAATTCATCAATGGGGTTTCAAATCATTTTTACTAAAGAAATAAATAAAATTAGAGTACTCAGATATTATACAGTATATATAATTTAAATAATTAAACTAATAATAAAAATAATTACTAAACTAAATAATAATTAATAGGTAATAATTAGGATTGTTTACTAATTTTATAAAAATAATAATTAAAAAAGCAATTTGTGCCTAAAAATCAAAAATCAAAAAATCAAAAAAAAAAAAAAAAAAAAAAACAAAAGAATCAAAAAAATCCCAAACCCTGGTAAAGAGATATAAGAAAGCCAAAAATATGACAATAAATTTATATATACAAACAAATTTTAAATTCTTGTATTTCAGACTGTTTGTTCAAATAGTAGCAAAATTTAATATTACTTACCTCATATATGCATTCATTTCCTGGACATTGCTCATTTTATTCTTCTATGTGAAGCTCTCCTCGAGGCTCAGCTGGCGCCTCTTGGAGGGCGAGTTACTGTCCCTGGACAATGAACGGGCTGGACGACCTCTCTTACTCAGTCCTTCTATGGTTGCAATCAAGTTACCTACCATGGCCTTATGCACTTAGTTTAAATACATAGGATTATATTGTTTATAAATTATAAACAAATTAAATAACAGGTTGCTATCACTCTCTGTAAAAGTCAGTTTTAATAACAGCTTATTTTTCAGCTATATTTACTTTAAACTAACTTTAGCTACCCTAATCTGTCAGTATATTTGAGCATATCGATAAAAAAATTGTATGAAATTTGTTCAAATCAGTCATCTATGATCGACTGTTAAAATAACTATAAATCTTCAATAAGTAATACAGTTACTGGCTCAGAATATGTTAAAAAATAGTTCTTTAATAAGTAATACAGTCACTGACTCAGAATGTTAAAAAATAGTTCAATTTGTACAAAGAATTTAAGAAATACTCATACATTTGTACTACTTACATTCTCATAATGTTTCTTGAGGCCATGTTTAGATATGGTAGAGAAACTGTATTCATGGTTGCCACAGATTTGTTGCATGCACTTAGCCTTCCCTGTCCGAAAGAACCTCTCATGAATACCATCCTTCTTAACCACTCCGTCTTTACCTATCTTGTAAATAAAAAGAATCTGAAAATGAAATAATTTAAATGAGCTTATCATTTATCAATGACAACAAACAGTCAAACATTCTAGTTGTTTTTCAAATATTTATTCAGTAATCAACTAATCACTAAATAATCACTGTGAGTAATCAGTGACTGATAATCACACTGTCTATACCTTTCAAGACCTTCAATGGCCTTTTTCAACTCATTGACGTCCTGGCTAAGCTGATTGTCAGCCTCACTAGCCACTTCCTCCAGAGATTGAGTGTCTTCCTGGAGCAAGCTTTTCCTCTTCCTGGTCCAACTCCATCACCTCAAAGTCACCGATTGGACTGACTGGTACCACAGGTGTGCTGGTCCTGATAGTAGAGTCGCCAGAGATACTCCTGCTCCTACTAGGCCTAGGAGTTTTGCTCACAAAACGATCCATTTAGAGAATTTTTGAAATTTAAATGAGATTTTAAACACAAGCAAAAGTAATTCTGTAATACTCTATTATTGTTCTGTAAAATAAAAAAGAAAATAAATTAAATACTAGTAGTACAGTACCCAGTTTTATTATGATTATAGAGTTATTGCAACAGGCTCAAATGAAATTATAAATTTAACCCTTTCACGACGACGTGCGTGAAAATGCGCGCACAAATTTTATAATCTTTTCTTTAGAGCTAAGATAGCAAAGGTGAGATATTGGGCCAGAATGAGATGCCAAAGAACTTTATTTAGATTAAAAAAATAAATATATGTTGAACCTAAAATCATAAAGTGGTATTTTATTCATCGGAAAATTTTAGAAAGTTTTTTTTTTTTATTTCTTTCTTCATTTAGGGCCTCGAGCCAACGGGGGACAGAGGTAGAGAGAGAACCCCCGACTCCTGTCACATCTTTGAGGTTTACCCTATTCCTTTAGTTAAAAAAAAAAAGACTAATTTTAATTCCCTTTAGAACTATGGTATTACTTTAACTAAATGAATACCATAGGGTAAACCGCAAAGATGGCAGGAGTCGGGGTCTCTCAGGCCTCCCGGTGGACGACGGGGGAAGTCCCCCTCTGTCCCCCGTCGGCTCGAGCCCCTAAATGGGGAAAATTAAAAAAAAACATTTCTAAATTTTTCCGATGAATAAATGCAAAAAAAAAAAAAAAACGATGATTTTAATCTAAATAAAGTTCTTGGAAAGTCTATAGTTTTTACTTAAGTTCTTTAGAGCTAAGATAGCAAATAATAAGCAATATTAGGAATGATTTATTCTAAATAATAATAATTAATATTATCACTTTATCAGACATTAATCATATTATTTATCAAATTTTAATAATCATTAAAATAATAAATGCAAAATAAATTAAATAATCATTAACAAATCATTATTAATCATTAATCAATCAATAATCATTAATTGCATTAAATATTCTCTATCAGTCAAGCTCCTCAATGATGCAATAATTTCAGTAAAGTTACAGTCTTATGGAATTTAACTTTAAACTAATTTAAAGTATCTTAGAAGTTACAGTGTTTCAATTAGTATTTTCGTAAGCTTTCATAGTACCATTAAGACTAGTGAGGATTTATAAAGATTACCACAATATTTTTATAAAAATTTTAAAAATAGACTCACTTTATAGTAACTACAGTAGATTTGAGGATATTCTAAATACTAAAAATGACCGCAAAAAGTAGTTTTTAAAATCATAAAAAAATAACGTTTTCCATTACTACATATATACGACCATTCCAAATATGTTTTGTTTTCTGATACAAATCTTACTTTTCAAGATACCTGGGCAAGCCTAATGTAAAGTTTAACCATCATATATATATATATATATATATTATTATTATTATTATTATATATATATATATATATATATATATATATATATATATATAAGTATATATATATATATATATATATATATATATATATAGATATATGTATATATATATATATATATATATATATATATATATATATATATATATATATATATATATATATATATATATATATATATATATATAGAAGATATATATATATATATATATATATATATATATATATATATATATATATATATATATATATATATATATATATATATATATATTGGTCCTAATTTGTTTGAAAATGTTTTGTTTCAGCATTAATTTGGAAATAGAACATTTTTCAAAAGATGTTTTATTTTATTTTTAATATTTTGAATTCTTTAATTGTCTTAGTTAATTTTTGTTCTAAAGCACTAAAATGGTAAGTGGCACTTTAAAACATTTGATAAAAAAAAAAAAAAAACAACATTAAAAATAGAAATTCAACACGATGTTAAGTTTTGCAAAAGCCCAATGCTGGCCAAACGCAAAGATTCATGTTGACTCTGAAATGACTGAGTCGCTATAATATTTGGCTTATTTCTTTACAAATGTTTCTCCTTAAAAAGAAAACGTTTCTAACTACCAATAGCTACGAATAACAATACCTAACAAAACTTAACCAAAAATCCAGCAAAACTTAACCTAACCTTACCTAAAGTAAAAAATATTTCATTATTAAACTGAAAGTCTAACCTGTACCTCACGAACAACATCTCGATCGCATACTGTTTTATTGTTGCTCACGGCTCGTTAGCCACAGATTCTTCATATATATATATATATATATATATATATATATATATATATATATATATATATGGTATACATATATATATATATATATATATAATATATATATATATATATATATATATATATATATATATATATATATATATATATATATATATATATATATATATATATATATATTTAGTATATTTCAAAAAAGCACATGTAATATAAAAAGCTATATTAGGTACTAAACGAAAATAAATATCATTTTATTAATCAGGAGACATTTTTACCGCAGAAATTAAAAAAAAATTAAAAAAATAACGCTTTTTAAAAAATTAAAATTGTTAAAAATTGATGAAAAATTTACAGTTTTTTGATAAATCGAAGATGCGGCTTACTCCCGATCGAGACGGAAAGTTGCCAAATGTTGAATTTTTTTTCACTAAAGAATATCCCACGGGTAAACAAGAACGATAAGAGAGTCGGGGTTTCTCGGCCTACCGGGGGACGACGGGGGGGACTTCGTCCCCCCCTCTGTCCCTCCGTCGGCTCGAACCCCCTATTTAGGATATAAAAAGAAAAAAATAATAATTTCTCCAATTATATTTATAAAGCGACATTTGGCAACTTTTTCTCCCGAGGCCCCGAGACTGCAGCTTTCAAGGTCTTTCAAGTCAATCGAGCCTGCACTTTTTACTAATATTAATATGGAGTTATTAATAAATATTAGAATAAATTAATTTTTTTTTTTAATTTCTGCGGTAAAAATGTCTCCTGATTAATAGTAAAATGATATTTATTTTCGTATACCGGTTTTCTAGTTACATGCATGTCTTTTTCGAGATGGGTTAGTTGTGGTATATATATATATATATATATATATATATATATATATATATATATATATATATATATATATATATATATATATATATATATATATATATATATATATATATATATATATATGGCAAGCTTCTTGATTGTCCGTCATATGTATCTAAAAATTATAACAGCTACAGTAAAAAAAATAACATTTTTGATTTTAGCAAGCAATTTCATCGATGAAACTTAAAAAAATTATTTATTCTAATATTTATTAATAACACCTAAATACTAGTATAATCTTAGATCTGGCAAGGTTACAGTGATTGACCTTGAATTCCTGCATTACTTCACGAGAGCAAGAGTTGCCGAATAGTATTTTAATTTTACGCATTGGAGAAAATGTTATTTTTCTTTTTATATCCTTTTGGGGTTCGAGCCGACGGAGGGACAGAGGGGGACCTGTCGTCCCCGGTAGGCCGAGAAACCCCTGACTCTATCCATCGTTCTTGTTTACCCGTGGAATATTGGAAATAAAAAGAAAAATCAACATTTGGCACCTTTGGGGTGCTCAGTCGGAGTACTCGAGTTTCTTCGTATTCAGAAAACGGTAATATCATACAAGTTTTCCAACATTTTAGCTATTTTAAATTTGTCGAAAGGTTATTTCTATATTTTTTTAAAATTTCATGGATCAAACTTTCTCCAGACTAACAAAATGGTATTAATGGTCCTGTGGCTGTGATAGTGATTAGTTATATGCATGATGCCTTCGGGAGGTTGACCATATCATATAGTATAGTTATATATATATATATATATATATATATATATATATATATATATATATATATATATATATATATATATATATATATATATATATATATATGTGTGTGTGTGTGTGTGTGTGTGTGTGTGTGTGTGTGTGTCGCCTCACCTCTGAAAATCTTAATTTGCTCAAGATAGACTAAAGGTTGGGCACCACTGTTTTAATAAAGGCACTGTTTGACATTGTAATTAACTCTTATTACTTTTCCTATTTATACGTTAAATTTAAAAATAAAATTTAAAACTAAAAATCTATTAAACAAGGCCCAATAATAAGATTAATACTTAATAATAATTATTTAACTTTTAAACACTTAAAAATACTTCAATATTTAATTTTCTAACATATCCTACGGTTGGCAGGGAATATCACTTATCTAGGAAGGAGGAAGTAGTAGGGGACCCACAGGTGGGGATAAGTCCCCATCGACCCTGTACCGCATCCTGTGTTCAGAGGGTGCTTTAAAATTCCCCTGACCCATTGACCAGAACCCCATTTTCTCTGCCACTGCGACCGACTAAACCCTTCATTTTTTTATTTTCTCCTCGATTATGGAAGGACTATGAATTTAATGTAATTTAATCTCCTATAATTATTTTTTTTTATATTTAGAACTTTTAATTCCAAAGTTTAATCATGGAATTTTATTTTAAACATCATTTCCAAACGACTTTGAAATTAAAATTAAAAATAATAATTACTCATGGAAAAGCTTTTATATATATATATATATATATATATATATATATATATATATATATATATATATATATATACATATATATATATATATATATATATATATATATATATATATATATATATATATATATATATATATATATATATATATATATATATATATATGAGGGAGTGTGTGTGTGTGTGTGTGTGTGTGTGTGTGTGTGTGTGTGTGTGTGTGTGTGTGTGTGTGTGTGTGTGTGTGTGTGTGTGTGCGTTGAAATGTAAAGATGGAAAGACAAATGAAAGTATAGGAATAGTTAAGGAAAATGTGGAGAAGTTTTCGGAGAGCAATCATATAAGTTTTGCAGGAATTCTGGTATGAGGGGGAAAACCAAAATATATTTTAGAGCATTATTAAAAAATATCGAGAGAGAGAGAGAGAGAGAGAGAGAGAGAGAGAGAGAGAGAGAGAGAGAGAGAGAGAGAGAGAGAGACTTAACACGACTATTAATTTTATTCCTATAGTGAAACTTTCCCGATCAATTATGGAATAAAACAAAACTCTCTCTCTCTCTCTCTCTCTCTCTCTCTCTCTCTCTCTCTCTCTCTCTCTGCTCCATCTTCCTATTAGAGCGTCGAAAAGATCGTTCCGAATGGCACTCATCTCCCTCTTGACTCAGCCGGCCGCAAAGTGCCGCTCGACGGAGCCAATCCTTCACTAAAATAAAGACAAGCCCAAGAACTTGGACCAACGCTTTGATGGACACTTTAAACTTTCATTTAAGCTAATAGAATACAAAGTAATATATATATATATATATATATATATATATATATATATATATATATATATATATATATATATATATATATATATATATATATATATATATATATATATATATATATATATATATATATATATATATATTAGTTGGTTATATATATATATATATATATATAATTTTAAATCGGTTCCTGTAGAAAATGTACTCCTCATTTCCGACTTAAAAAAAAAAATAAAAAAAACATTTTGGAAAGAATTTTTTTATTATACAGTAGTCATAAAGAATCATACACCAAAAGGGAGATCTGGCTCAAACATTCTAAATCTGATATAAAAATGAAAATAAATTGAGTAAAATAATAATAAAAAATAATAGAACGAAACTTGATAATAATAATAATAATAATAATAATATAATAATAATAATAATAATAATAATAATAATAATAATAATAATAATAATAATAATAATAATAATAATAATAATAATAATCGTCTTCTGGCCAAAAAAAAATAAAGCGATTTAAAGTTTTTTGATATATATATATATATATATATATATATATATATATATATATATATATATATATATATATATATATATATATATAAAAAATATAAATAAAATATATATATATATATTTATATATAGAGCTGGCTATGCGGCAGCTAGAGATACGCGCGCGCAAGGCGCGCAAATAAAAGCAACCACTATTCACTGTGCACATGCACAACAATTAAAAAAAACTGTATATTAAAGGAGGAGGGGGGGGGGAAATACAAGAATGAAGTGTATTGCAAATTTAACCAGTAGTGTATATATAAGATTGAGCATAGCAAGATGGTCTGTGGTCAGAAAGGTAGAAAGAGATGGAATGAGATTATGTGGGGAGACTCGTCACACGAGCTCTTTTCAAGTGTAAAGAATTTCGGCTAGAGAGATTAGAAGAACATCTAATGAAAAAGAAATAGTATAAAGGGTGTGACCAATAGTTCAACAGCAGTGTGAAAATGTGAGATTTGATGAAATGCAAACCTATAATAGTCCACAAAATCATGAAGAGTTTTATGCATGAATTACACTAGATGAGAAACGAATATTTCATTTCAGATTGAGAGACATTTCTACACAATTAATAAAAATTAATTAATGGGAGTTGATTAGAGAGAAGAGAGAAAGAGAGAGAAGTAAGTTATATAATAGTAAGAGGGAGTCCAGCAGAGAGAAAGCTATCAACTATGGACGAAGATATAAAACTGGACCCTAGAAACTCCACTAGTAAAACATTAAAGAAACAGAAAATAATTGAAAAAATTATGTTTTATTTTTAAGTTGATTATTATTAAGGGAAAAAGTGAACTAACGATGAATTTTAAAAATTATATTTGAAATAACACTTAATCTCGTGTTTTTTAAATTAAAATAAAATTCCAAAAACTAAAATAGGACAGCTGAATAAGATTAGATTTTTGGAACTTCACGACTGGCATCATATATTTGAAGTTAAATAAAATAAGATATTAAGATTATGATTTTGTTCATTTTTCTTTTTTTTAGGACGGAGGGATTCATATCATAGTATAAGGTTAAAATAATGATATATATATAGTTGTAAAATTTATATGTAGAATATTATTTACTAGTGATCTAGTAATTTATGATTAATAGACTTTCTACTATTATAAATTATATTATATAGTATAGTGATTTATTATATTTAGTCTGCACATTACTGAAACGTCCTATTTGGCACCATTGCATTTATGTAACTACTACGAAGACGATATTTAACATTACTTTCTTAGTTATAAGAAATTCCAGATTCCTTAATATATACTGATGATATGGTCTTATAACGTAGGACTAAAATGAGAAACTTACGACAATTGGCTCACTTTACTACATTGAAATTCACTTTTCTACCTTTATAACCTCACTTGATAGATTAGAGTGTTGTTTTTGGATCTATTAAAGGGAGGGAATATAGATGTCAAAGCTATCCGGTACAATATAGGTGATGAAGGAGCTCGATGAACCTCGACTGTTTTAGCGGAAATAACTTAGAGTGGGTGGTTAGGGAAAAGGCATTCTTACCATAACTCGTTAGGGAAAGTTTGCCGTAGGGGCGGTACGGTGAATTCCATCAAGAATGATTGAAAAACTCCACATAATTAACAAGAGCGGGGTGGTTCCTGTTGAGTGATCACAGTACACCTCCCCGGAGTGTATTGGAGAGGGATATTAGTCTCTACCGTTTGTTTATAACCCTACTGAGATTTAAGTTTTTCACACCGAGTAGTGCCGGAGTGATGATCTCCTTGCCGTCACCTGTTACACTCGTAGCATATCGGTGGGCCAGTGTGAAAATTTAGTAAATATGGAACTTCTCTTGTTTGTGTGTTTTATTCTTTCTTATTGACTTAAAAAAAAAAAAGAGCATAGAATAATTAAAGAAATAAAAAGAATTCTATTTTATATATTCTTTTAAAGAGAACTTGTCATCGAGGATAACACCTAATGACTTAACATATGGTCTCACTTTCGTTAATTCAAATATTACTTAATTAAATTTTAGATAACAAATAAACTGTTTTTTAATCATTTTATTTAATTTTTTTATTTTACTATTTTCCTATCCAAATACCGAATATTTACGGACGGATTCCCAAAAAAATGTATATAGCCATATTTCTGAATGGTGTAGCTATTGTAAGTTTTTGGAGATATAACTTTTTTTTTTTAATTATATTCTTTTTTGTCTACATTTGGTTTCGTCTGCTAAAAATTGGGATCTCAACATCCAGCCAATGTAATTCTTTTAACCGCATGTAGATAGCTGATGTGGTTATTTAGAAGATAATAGAATGATATGTGAGTGCTCTTATCACTAAAGGCTCTGACCTATATATAATATAATATAATTAATATATAATTATAGTAATATATAATTAATAATATATATATATTAATTATATATTTATAAATATAATAATAATAAATTATAATAATAATAATAATTAAATAATATATATAATATAATACTAATAAGGTATATATTTATTTATGATATTTGTAATTAATATTTGTTCTTTATATATAATATTAATTTATTACAATTATATAGAAAATAATAATATATAAAAATCGGCTTTGTTAACACTTTGCTGATCAAATTTAATCTCCAGGTCAATTATATTGCTTCAGCAAGTACAAGAGCTCTCTTTCTGTCCTATATATTCGTTATAGTAATAATTATATTTTTATTTTGAGATATATCTTATATCACAGTTACTGTGTGGATATAATTTATAATATAATTTATGAATATTAAATATCAAATAACTTGTACATTATTTATTGAATCTATTAACTCTTACCACCACCTTTTATCTGTCACTGGGGAGATTAGATATCTCACCCTATTTTCGCATGTCTCCACCACACGCAAAAATTAAATTCACGCAGTGATAGAATAATTCTTGAGCGAAGCCTACTCTGGGCGCATTTAGGGATAAACAAGAATATTAAAAGTGATGTCGGACAGAACCCACAATGGTCGCCACGCAGCATCAGCACAGTTGTTGTATATAGAGCCATTTTTTCATTGAAATTGGTAAAAAATTCCTTTTGCTCATTTTTTTCCTCCATTTTAGACAACTGATTCTATAATAATTGGTGTGACTCTATAATTTTAAAAGTCCTAGTGTATTGATACACAATATCTTGACGGTAAAAGTTATTGATAACGTGATTTTATTTATTAAATTACTGAAGAGACATCGTCTCGCTGTTGCGATTATATTGCGTTAAGTGCACAATCTACACAAAGTAGTCAATTTCCACCTTATAATTTTAATAAACCAGAAGTTACACCTTTTATTTTTATAGCAAATCACAAAAGCCAATAATGACTTAGAACCTTTCATACAAATATAAGTGTCAAAATATATAAAAAAGTAAGTTTAGTTCTTTATAATAGATAATTCAATTAAGTTTTTCAAAATTTTTGGTGGGAAAGTTATATTACAATAATTGTTTTAAGGGAGGCGATGAGAGGGAGGTCGTTCTTCCTTTTTAACTCCTCGACTCCCGACTCCGACTCCCAATTTTTCGGAAATATCGGGACCCTAATCTCTCTCGACCGCTCCTTAAGACACCTGAGAAACTCGAGAGCATCCCGCTCTCCTGATCTCTGCTCGACCTCCCCGATCCTCCTGATATATATATATAAATCACGTAGTTAGGGTATATATTTATATATAATCCAGGTATAGGAAACGTAAGTTATTTAGTTAAGTTATTATCTTATTTCTTAGATAATAATTAAAAAAATATTAATTATGAAATATCCAGTTATTATATATATATATATATACAATACTAAATATTTATGCTTAAACCTCCACAATATTGCATATTCTAAATAACTATCTTTTATGTTAAACTTTACTTTCAAATTGAATTTATATAGTTAAACATTTAATCAAGTTAATCTTATTTATGTAAATCATTAAAGTAGAATAATCGTGTCAGTGGTCACACAGGGTTTTGGTTAGGTGAAAAATCATATAAAATTATATGATTATTTATAAGCCTGGACTCAATCATGTTATTATGGGAGGACCGGCTTCATAGGCTTTCAAAATATAAATTTGAAAAGAATACAAATGCCTACAATACTTCAATCCCATCCATAATGGACGCCGGATAAATCCTTCCAATTATGATGCACTTTCATCCCTGTAGCAAATCTCACATCAACCCCCTTTCTTTCTGTTCTTCGGCGGCAATTAGTTTAGGGTCCTTTTGGCTGAATATGTCAGGCAAAATATTCGGCTCAAAACAGAAGTTGAATATGAACCTTTCTCTGTCCTCTCCTTTTGAGGAGCTCAATTTTGAGTAGCTCTTTTCCGAATCGTAATTAATGGATTTAAGGGTGAAGTTTCACGTTCTAAATAATTAGATTCCACGGTTCTAAGGCATTTTCAAGGGTATAAACTACTGTTAAATAAGATATTAATATTAAATTTTTGATTGATCTTGAATCGAAATGCTATCCTTTAAACCAATGTGAAGAAATAATCGTAAATCGGCCTTTAACACCGAAATATTTCTAGAGAACTATTCTAATGAATATATAATAATAATCTATAATAATTAATATAATAATAATATATTGAATATGAACACTGTCAAAAAAAGAAAGAAAAATAAGAATAAATAAAAATAATAATAATATAATCAAAAATAATATAATCATAATAACAATTAATTTTATTATTATTTATTATGTATTATTATTATTATATTATTTTTAAATATTATTATTTTTAAGATATTCAATTTTTGTATAAAAATAGTCATGAAAAAAAACTTTTCTCCAAGTGTAATAAATTTCCCAAAATTGATGGACACAGTTTCTTTTTTCATCAAATCACTACTCTTCTACAAAGTTCAAAACAATATTCAGTCTATTTTAAATGGACCAAATCTTAGCAAAAGTTGTTTAGTTAGGTGTGGCTGAAACACTTTCCTTTTGGCTTGGACGTATCTCTCTGAAATTTGTTGTTCTTAAGAAATGCACAGGTAAGGAAATTCAATATATATACCAAATTTGGGTTAATATGCACCCTGTCAAAGATTTCTTCTGGGAAAACTATATGGTAATATATACGTATATATATGTACTATATAGTTATATATTAATTATAATATATATTATATTATATATGATATATATTATATATAGAGTTTATTTGTATATATATAGTAGTATGATATATATTAATTAATTATTATATAAGGGGAGGTACACCTCCCACAGCGATGACTCGAGAAGCGATTGAAGATTCTACATCCCATTTTTTAATGGTGCGGCTCATTTTTCTTGTTTGCGTTCATATTCTTTAACACTCATCCTCCAGGCAAT
>JABUQX010121400.1:0-31997 GCA_015478945.1 Trachelipus rathkii
GGAGCTGTAACCTTTGTCGTTTACACCAGTATTTACGGTTAAAAAACACCAGAACTACACGTATTATTAAATTATTTCTAAAGCCATTATCACTCTTAAAAATTCTTGGATTGGATGCTCCTGTGTACTTATTGCTCATTCGAAGGTATGCCTCAAGCTTTTTCCAACATTTCTTGATATTTTTCTTTAAATAAAATTCAAATCTCAATTATGAAGAATAAAACTTAGTTATCGAAACATAGCCAAAATATTATTAACATCAATTTGCTCGTAATATAATGTTGTAAACATCTGCATAGCATTTGCCTTTGCGCCTTAGTACTTTTTTCTTTATTTCCAAAATTGCTGACGAATGCGATTTTTGCCATTGTAACATCTTAACTACATTTCTGTTAATTTTCAAGAGTGAGTACTTTCGGAATTATTTAGTTTCCTCTTTTGATCAGATTCTTATTGGTCTCTCTAATGCCGTGATGGTCCCTCCTTTCCATGATTAAACTTGTTTAAATAGATCTTCTTCTGCAAGTGCAGTTTATTTCTGGTATGGGAAGATTTTAGTTTGATATTAGCAACTTTGAATAGGAGGCCCTTCCTTTAGTTATACGATAGCAGTAGCGAATTAAAATAGGCCTTTTTTGTCTACCATTAATACATTACATTAGGTTCAGATTGAAATTCACTATTTGGGGATGCTAATCATGAGCTACGACGATTACTGAAAATAAATTTTTACTTTAATATCGGAACGTACCAACATCATCTTACAAAAAGATAATTGAGATTTTTTCCATCTACCAACGGATTTTCTACTTTTCTTCGATTGTTCACTATCCTAACAACATTTGCTCTCCGGAACCATTTTGCTGAATATTTCACCCTTGTCGTGGAGTATGGTCAATTCGATTAAAAAGTTTTAAAGTAACTTTTCATATTTGTTTGTTTATGCATGTTTATTGCATTTCTATCAAAATCACCAATTTTATGTTCAATTCTCCTGAAAAATAAATTGTGACATACTCGTTCAGAAAGGCTAACGTTAACTTAACATTTTTTTCATTCATTTAAATTTTAAAACAAAATTTGCATAGCTTCTGGCTTTTTATTTTTCCTTTCTGGTCTACCAGTCTGCAAATCCATTGGTTCTGCAATTTTTGATGCCAGTGACTTTTTAATGCAGTAATTACAAGAAAATTTATCTTTTCATCTTTTTAATCTTTCGGGTTACTACTTTCTCTTACGGTTTCCTGTTTATTGTTAATGCTGTGGTCTTCGTTGATTTCTGACTTAACCTTTATGCAACCTATATTTGCCTTCTGTGCTTAAACTCAGAGTGATTATAATAATCTATATTTTTCTTTTTCTATTTATATAATCATGAGCCATGTAGTTTGGTGGAAATTGCGTGAATAATCCTTTGGCCAAAAATTGTTCAAAAATCCTTGACATATATGAGAAAAAATCTCTGGCAATCTGTACCTCCATTCTTCTCTTGAATTTTGACAATTTCTTCCTGAAGAATACCAACCCAAGAGCTGTCTTATTGAAGATAAGTTTCCAGCCATGTCTAATTTCTCATTCCACTTTGCTAAGAAAAAAACATTCGGTTGTGAACGAAAAACATGCGGTACTTGTTTTCTTAACTCTTTGCAAGAAAAATCTGATGTAGTTCCCTTCCATACTTCATCTTTGCTTTCAAAGATTCGCTGTTATTTTGACTTCTATACTTGGCTGTGAGCGGTGTTGGTTGAAACCAACAAAAAACATTTACATCGATCTGTATTTTGTTCGAATTCTGTCGTCTACATTTCTTGTATTTGTAAAAAAATCATGTTTCTCGTCAATGTTGCCATTGTGAGTACTGAGTGGTTCTTTGGTTTTCTAATTTACCTATTGATTTGTTCTATTCATCGGGTTATACACCACTATAGGCCTTAGTTGTATAAGATGCTTCCAATCTTCCAGTTCTGCCTTACCTGGTAGTAATCAAATTTTTCTGCATTGGAATCCATTTCTACCTGCATCTCGGATCGTATTTAAGATGAACTCTACATTATCTACCTATTCTTAACTTCTAATGTATAGGGTTTAATTGAGGCCCTATTTTAATTTTTAGAGGGCTGTAGGCCTACTTTTCATTTTTCTGGTCACATTCAAATTACTGTTACACTAACTCTCAGCTACACGTTAAGAGTGTCTATCTCAATTGACTACATCTATGATATAACACATTGAATAATGGATATTTTTACTAAATATAACCCTATTAATATAATACACGACGCGATTGTGATTATCAGAACACGATTGAACTTAAAAACCCAAGTAAATAAATAAACAAGCACCCCTAGTTTGATACATTAGGGTAAAAACTATGGCCATGTTGCCAGCAATATCTTCACTGGCCCATCGTAGCCCAAGACAACGATATTTCAAAATATGAATGATTTTCAAGAAATACTTAAACAATATTCTTTAACAATATAGTTGATTTATATTTTATTATTTAAAAGGAAATTACTTTAAAGTAGAAACTACTGCCAAAAACAAAATTAGTTTACTAATTAAAAGCAAAAACTTATTAAAACTTTTTAAAAACAAGGTTCCATAATTTTCTTACTTAAATGAAATTTATATTGAATTATTGAACATGCCTGTGACTGTAGGGAAAGAATTAGTTCCTCTCCATGTTGTTGGACGTTAAAACGTATCTCTCTATTTCGTCAAACACGTATACCAGCTCTGAAAGCTGTTGTTTTAAACTTGAAACAGACCCGGTAGAACTTGCGTATAAAGTTGTGTTTCCAGAAAGGCCGACTGCAGTACGGGCTGGCACAGGGCACCAACATCGTTTCCCAGAGCCGTTTTGCGCACTTTTCACGTCACGTCAAACGATACAGTCCAGGCGCCCGTTGTTACACCCTGCGATTTCGGAAGTTTAATAAAACGGGCGCGGCTAGCGGTGGGAAGAATACTTTGTTGCAACAAGATCTTTTTACAAAAACACAAGTGTCGAGAAATGGTGGCCAAATTTTTTTACATATTTCAGGTTAACTTTATTTAAGGATACTAGATAATATGTATCATTTCACTAAAATAGTACATGATGAAGTATATAAGAGTTCATGGGCGTAGGCAGGATTTCATTTAGGGTGGGGGCAAAGGTAGGTGGTGAAGACTCATATTTTTTAATATATATATAGTTATTTATATATATATATATTATTATAATATATATATATTATTATTATAATAGATATATATATATATAATAATAATATTATATATATATATATGTTAATTAGTTATATATATACAATATATATATAATATATAATAAATTTAATACTTTATTGTAATTATATTACCCTCAGTTATCCTTATCTTGAATGATCTTTGATTCAGTTTTTTCCACTTAATAAACCCTTAAAAACGGTGTCTGGTACTGTTAATATAGTGTTAATTTTTTATAAGTACCAGTCGTAGGGGGACGTTGCCCCCTAACGCGCCCCCTGGCACGCCCATGTAGGAGTATGGTCTTACCAATTGCAGCTGATCGCGACGGCCCTCGCTCGTGCCGTTTCAGGGTTACCAATTGTCGCTGCTCTCTCTGATTGAGTTAATGATGATTTTTTGCTTCGCAGCGTTTCGAGGTCGAATTCTTGCACACGGGCGTGCACTGGTCGCTCTGGAACGCGCTCATAGTCATATTCTTTTTATTAAATAATAAATTTATTTGCATGCCGATTATCCAAAATTTCTGTTGCAGAACTAGAGCTCCACGATGGATTGACATGACAGTATTCTAGAGCAGACTTCCTTGTTTAACGAACAGGGTTTTAGGAAATAGACTGCGTTTTCCAGGCCCGAGTTGCAGCCATGTTTGCCTGTGCAAAAATGCGACCTCAAACGGTCGAAATAGAGAAGGAGAAAATACATTAACCAATCAGGGAACCAGAAAAATTTGTTACCGGAACTGCCGAGCGCGCCCGTGATCGTGCGGCAGTTGTAAGCAATCTCTTTGCTATACTATTAAGATATTTTTAAGAGAATGATCGATTTGGGTATGTTCCTGTAAGTATCAAAGTTATGAGAAAAAATTTTTCGTCATTTACATTGACTAATTAATCACATCTTAAGTTGTTTCTGGCGCGCGCCCGTTTATTTTAACATTGCTCGAAATTCGAGGATTAAACAACGGGCGCTGACTGTGACGGTTACGTCTTTCAACGTGCGCTGCTGACGTGACGTGACAGTGACGCGTAGAGGTGCGCAAACGGGCTCTGGAAACGATGATGTGTGCCCCACCCGGGCCTGCTTCTTTTAACTCAGCTTTTTATATGTAATGGGTGTAGCTGAAGTCAAAAAGTGTCCGGTTCCCGGAGCGGTTTTGTTCAAGATTCCGAAGTTCCTTTGCGTAATTCAAATCAAATATAGATCTTCCTTAGTATTTATATATTATATATATATATATTGTAGTATATGATAGAGTGATTAGTATTTTATATTGTTATATATAGTATGTAGTGATATTATAAGTAATAGTTTGTAAATATAGGATATATATATATATAGTCACGCAATTTATGAAAGCTCCGAGCCGACGGACAGAGGTGGGGACGTTTTCATACCCCGGAGGGAGAGGGGTGAGCACCCCCGCACACCCAATCCAATAGAGCGGGGTTCAGGAGGAGACCTCCCGGAGGGGTGGAAAATTGTCCTACGCCTTTCGTTCCCGGCCGAGGCCGAGAAGACCCCGACCTCCTGTATTGGTGCTGTTCTACCTTGGGGTTACCCATTAGTTTAAGAAAAAAAATTTTTTTTTTTAAAAAAAAAAAATAATGTGTACCCAAGGGTAGACCGCCCCCGATTTGCGATTTGTGCCAATCTTTCAATAATTAAAAGCTAAAAAAATCGGCCCCTAGAACTTTAATGTTAATCAAAGGAAAAAAAAATTAATATACTTACTTAAATTTTATTTATTTATTTTTTCCGCTTATTTATATACTTATTATTATTATAATAATATATAGTAGTTATATATTATATATCTTATTATATATATATGATATTATATAGATATTATATATATTTTATATAACTAATATATATATATATTATTATATCTTAAATTAGTAGAGAAAATTTATACTAATTACAGTAATAATGTTAATAAGGAAAAAAAATTGATTATTATTACATCTTTAAATTTTTATATTATATATATGTTTTCCATTATTATAATATATATATGTGATATATTTATAATAATAGCTATATATATATTATATATAATAGTAATATTATATATATAATATATATATAAATAGAGCGATACTTAATATAACCGCTGAAATATTAATACTAAATATAATGTCAATATATAAAGGAAAGAAGGACGTGGGAAAGGTAAAAATTACATGCCTTCATCCAGGGAGATTGAGCCACGGCATGTATGCGAATGAGGGAAAGAAAATGGATCTAGTTGCTAACGACTGAGGCATCCCAAACACCCAAAAAAGTTGAGTCTAAGACCAGTTGGGGAAAATGGGCTCAAGTCGTGTAACATCGGCATATTCACAGTAGAAATATTTTACGTTGGCATATTGTTCCTCATTCCGAAATGCGGTGGTTCCATCCCGCGAGAGGCCAAAAGTAATTCTCTAATACCTTCCATTATGTTCTTTAGTTAAGATCTAAATAGGTAACATATAATTGCGATTATTGCAGGATATTTTTTAACACCTATATTGATATATATTATATATATATTATTAATATTTATAAATTTATATATTATATATTATTATATTATATATATTTAATATATATATATATTATTATTATTATATATTATATAATTAATTATATATATATAATTATATATTTCTCAGAAAACCTACGGCTGTCACCGAAAGCCAGCATCCGATTTCAGACAGAAAAAATTTTTTCAAAAGTACACCTCCTCAGTAGATGAAGTATCAGCGGAGGCAGGTGCATTTGCTCTCAGGCATGCTCTCAGGGCTCTCTAACACCAATCTCACCCACGGTTCTTCCTCTTGCCTCACTTCCTCCACTTTTCCACCTGCCTTCTATTTACTGCAGGTGTTCGTAAAGTTCTCCTGGCATTCTTTACTATATGCTTTAACCATCTCAGATCTCGTCGAATTATCCTTTGTTTCAACACTAGATACCAACTAAACTATCTCCTACCCCATTCTTTTCACTCTATCCTCCATCGTCTTTCCACCATCGTCTCAACACCTTCAATTTCCGCAACTTCGATCCTCTTTCATCTCCTCACGACCTTGTTTTGTGATTCCTGTTCTGATCCATATGTCTATGTAGGTATTATTATCATAATTAATTTTTTTTACTTTATATTCTGTTTTGTTTATATATAGGATACAACGCTCCATTTTTCTTTTTCTTCCATTTCTGCCTCTTTTAACATACATACTTTCTTGCTCTAGATCGATAACACTATCATCAAATTGCATAAACTGACCCAATTCTCATCTTTATCATCAATGTGTTCCATTCCACCTCTCTTCCTCTGTGCACACCTCTCGTCTATTTTTCTTTTCGTTATTCATCTCTAAACCAACCTCACTTCAAGTCTTCTAGCAAACTCTATAATAAATCACTCAACTACCTTTCCTCATTATCCAGCACGCCAATTCGTCCGCATACGAACCATTTATACCAACCCGCACAGATTTCGGAAATTCTGTTTGAATTTCTTTCACTACATCAAGTTAAACCATAAAAGTATTGGGGCAGAACCTGCCATGGGTCTCATCCTGTCCCCACGCTCAAAACCATTTTTAATTTTCATACATTCTCACATCTCATTCACAAAACGCCTATAAGCTTTTTAATTACTCATGCCTCAGTCTGTTCCTTCCACTTCTTAGACCTCCCACCATCCTCCATGCCTGCTTCTGAGTCAAACGCTTCCTCAAATCCAAGAAAAATATATAATATATAATATTATATATATAATATTATATCATAAAAAAATTTATTTATATATATAATTTTATATATAAATTATATATATATTATATATATAATTATTATATACAGTTAGATATAATATATATATATATATATAATAATATTTATATATTTATATAATATAAATATATATAATTTAATATATAGATATATTAATTATATATAAATATATTATATATTATATAATAATTATATATTATATATTATATATATATATATATATATAGATATTAAAATTCGCATCCAAGAATGCATATATTGATGATTTAATTTAAATTCCCAACTCTTCAGACCAGCACGTATTCTTAGAGCAAACCAGCAGGTCCGATAGGGTTACTCCTGCCGTTCCGTTACCCATATTGTTCACTCCCTAACTGCCTTTCTACTTTCATACTCCATTTTAATCCTTTTTTTTCATAAACTCCATAACTTTTGCTATGGATCCAGAAAAGAAAGCTATCCTTTATTCCCTCCACACACAAAAAACATCTCCCGGGTCATCACCATTTTTCCCAATTCTATAAATGGGGCCAGAATCACAGTCCTTACGATCTGCAGAAACTTCACGCTCCCTAACATTTAATTTAAAATGTTTCACATATTTCTTCTTCATTTTCTCCTCACTCAAGCCTTTCGACTGCTATTGCCAATTCCATTGATCGCCAATCTCTTCCATTTACTCACAACGCCTAAACTTCCTTCATCATATTTCAATCGGCCAATTTGAAACTCTCTTCCTCTCCCGTCTTCTCACATATTATTTCCTGTTCCCTAGCTTATCCTTCTTCTAATTTTGGAGGACTCCAATAATATCAGTCCCATTGCTTCATTACCTGGGTCTTCCTTCTGCTGTAAGTTAACCCTTAGCTCCTTCCTTATTTTCATAATTACCATAAAGTTTTCTAGTTTTTCTTATTACGGTTGTTGTTGCTATATATATTCTTCTTTCCACCTCTGCATCTTGTCCGCCACCATCTTCCACTATCTCTGGTTTCCGTTTCTTCTTCCATTCATAAAATAATCTCTGTATTTGTCACTCCTTCTCAGCCAGCCTTTCAACTCGTTTATGATTAAATGGGCGTCTTCACTGTCTCATTCCAACATAGTGGTTTTTTCCTCGTTCTTCCACTTCCACCTCACTATCCCAACGTTTCTTTCGCTGCATTCATTAATAACTTCCTGCAATTTTCATGTTAATTTATCCCACATTCTTCAACTTTATTTTCTCCACATATTCCTCCCCTCTTCAATTACTTGCCTTTAATAGGCCTCAACTTTTCTAATACTTTTCTTTTCTCCAACCAACCGTGTCCTAATGATCGGAGTTAAAACTGACTCCAAGAAGCACTTAAGTTACAATATAACACCCTTTCACCCTTCATATAAGTTCAGACACGTATGAATTCAAATAATAGATTTCCGGAATCACAAGTTATATCCGGGATGTTTTTGAATTCAAACCATATATCTCTTGAAACTTATGAGACTTCTCAATGCATTGAAAGAATCACAATTAACATAATTTTTTAAATTATGCTACTCATAACACAATTAATCTATCATCATCTCACCCTCTGAATTTTACCAGTTTTCTCCATATAAGGATCAAATATCCTCACCACCTCATTTCTTCTCTTTCCTACTTTAGCATTAAAATCACCCATCAGCAGATGCAGAACATTGTCCTCGCCACCACCAGTTTCATTAATCTCTCCTTTTCTTCCAGTGGATTCCATCCGTATTTTTTCCTCTGATTACGGTACTTGATAATTCAATTCTCTTTTACACCCTCAACTCTCCGTATGAAAAGATGTAATTCATTGGTTCCAAAATAAACCCTACAAAATTGTTTCTTTATTCCGCGTATCACTTTCCTGTTAGCCGCAATGATCGCTCCGGCCCCAGATCTCAGCCACTCTCATCTCAACATCCTATCAAATCTATCCATCTATTCTTTTCCTAATCTCTACGATCTCTGTCCTCTTCATTCGTATAAACGTACCACCCACATTATTGTGGGGCATTGGTCTGCCGGTGGCTGTAGTCAGTACTATATATTATATATACATTTATATATATTATATTATATAATATAAATTATATATATATATATTATATATATATATAGTATATATTATATATATAATATTATATAAAATATATATATATTAATATTATACTATATATATATATATTGTGATAATTGAGAGGGTCAGGTCAATCTTACACAACATAGCAAGCAAAATGTACCCAAAAGCGGGTTTATATTAACGTAACTCTATCTATTTTTCTCACATAGTGGCAATAGCAAATCGTTTCAATAATTTTTTTTGAAAAAAGTATTATCGTTCTCATCTGATCTGGTGCCGACATTTTGCAGTATAATGGGGATGTCAAATTATTTAAAAGAATTATGAATATTTATTATTTGATGTAAATCGACTTATTTAAAGCCGATCCTAATTAACCTCTTTATGCCAGTGGTGGTGAAATAGACAGTGTGAAAAGTATGTTCATAATGTTATGTTAATTAATGTGAATAGTGTTGATAAATCGAATGGTACCCTAGTGAAGCAAGCTGTTTCAGTAGGATATAGTGTTCCGTAATGAGGCATTGCGCACATAAGCGTCCGGATTCAGTGAGGCTTAGCGCCTATATTTATTGCGGTCAAATCAAGGCCTAGCGCCTCATGGGCGCTGCCGACCTTTTCGCACATTCTGCCCGGTGGAGGTTCGCTAAATTTCATTTGCAAAAGTAGAAAACTTTAGTGCGATATTAGAAGGCATCTTTTATAAGGAAGAAAAATTTATTAACTTTTGTTATATTTAAAACACCGCAAAATAATATATACACTGTCCTTTCCTCCTCATTCTTGTATCCCATGTCGATCATTCCCCACCAGGAAGGTGTCAGCAACGAGCGACTGCCAAAAAGTTGAAAATTTTCGAGCCACTTAGTTTGCCATTATATGGAGTTAAAACTACTGAAATAGTTATATATATATATATATATATAATTACATAATATATATATATTATATAGAATTATTATAATATGATATATAGGTTATATATATGTATATATATTATATAATATACTATATATTATTATACTATTTAGATATGTTATATATATAATAATATATTATATATATATAAATATTTAATTATATTTCATTATAAACGTTCTTACACCATGGTTATTTAGAATGAACAGTTTCCACGCTTTCCTAAGTATCTCACTTTCTAAGGGTAAAAAATGCCTATTTTCCTGTTACATAGGCGATGGCTATAGGCGCAAGAAATTGACTGTGCGCCCTTTTGCTTAGTTCGCCTTTTTTTGAAACAATTGTTGCGCCTCTCGCGCCTACGACTGATAAGGGCCATATGGCGGCAGTAGCTGCGCAACTCGGTAGCACTACGCCAGCTCTTAGCTGGATGTCGGCCGTATTATGATCTTTTTGTATTATATTGCTTAGCTAAGCTATCTCCAGTAGCACCCCCTTAGTTAGTATACTAATGGCCCATATATGTTATGAAGCACTTTTCAATGAGAACTAGGTCCCATTTTTTTTTTGTATTGAATGGTTAATACTTTGAAAAATTATTAAATTATGCAAACAAGTAGGCCATCTAATAGGCCCAAAATGTTTATATTTATTTTATATTTATGAAAAAAATTAATGTAAATTAATATATATTATAATTTATACGATTAAAATTTATTTAATTATTTTTATATCATTATATAATTTTTATAATATGGCCAAAAAGTAGGAGTATTTGTTATCCCTAAAATTTTTATTATTTTGATTATACATAATTAATGTAAACATTATTTATTTATATTTATGTTAAATTTAGTTATATTATTTATCTCATGCAGTATTATTCTATTTTTGATTTAATTCCCAGGTTACTGCGTGGGGTCCGTGTTTTATTTCTGAAAATACCAAAATTAGACTGTATCAAGTCTTTGATTTAACTTTTGGCCCCAACCCATACAATCCAAAAGCAGCATCACGCTACAGAGTGTAGTGACCCCGGAGAGTGCATATTAAAGGTAGTAGGAGTTGTCTTGAGAACCACGCCTCCGCACTGGACGCCGACACGATGTGAAAGGAGACGTGAACGTTTGTTCGGCGATGAATTGGCGTTTTCGTCCCGGTGGGACTGCTTTTGGATTCATCAGCTGTTCGGTCGCAGGCCCTTCCCACCCAGAGCCACCAGTATATATATTTAAATATTTTTATTATATATAATATATTATATTTAAATTAATATATATAGATATAATATTAAATTCTTATATATATATTTTTATATATTTATATTATATTAGTGACGGGACGATTAAGAAAATTTTTTTGACGATGGACGATTAAGCAACTTTCAAACTCAAAGAAAAACTAATAAGCTAAAAATAGTATCAATCATTTTAACAATTTCTCAGATTTTTAATAAGTTAAATAGAATGCCAAATTATACAACTAGAAAAGAAGTTGCTTTCTCTTTTGTATTTGGTTCTTTCATTATTAAAATGTGATCTTTATTTAAGCATAATTCCGCTCTGTTTGCCTATCTATCTACTTACACTCTTTTGAGGATCGCTTAGAATAATTCGGTGAGGTTATGGGTAGTGCTAAGGTCCCGTCCATTTATATATTTTCACGTAGTCCTTTGCTGTTTATTTGTGTATTAGTTGTAAGGCATTCCTTCAGAGCCTCCTAGGGCGATCCATCTGGTTTGTTTCAGTTGTCGTTTATTCGAGGGTTTCGTTGTCTGTAATGACTCGTAACAACCTTGTTACGTGTTCTCCTTTGAAATCGACTCAGTCGATGGTTCTTCTACTTTATTCCTGAAGATTTCGTTTTAGTTTTTTCCTTACAAGTTCAATTTCTGCAGCGTTTTTTTATTGTTTACTTTTACTATAAAGCGTGTAAGCAATATTTTATTTTTGTAAAATAAATTGATAAGTAATATTCGATCAATTAAAAAAACTTATTAATTTTAATAAGCTTTTCCGTATTTGATTATACTCATATGAGAACGGTTTGAGTCGGCTTCTGTTTTTGATCCTTTCTCATCATGACTTTATTGAACTCGATACTCTCGGAAATGGCGCTTTGAACTCTTAATGCTTTGCTGGGTCTTGAATCCATCCTTCATGACTTGTATAACTCAATATATCTCGAATGGGCTTTGGAACACTTTTGGCCTTATAAGTTTCTAATCTTATCATCATGACTTTTATGAACTCGTAATCTTTCGAATGGCATTTCGGATTCTTTGTGGCTATATTGTTGTTCTTGACCTTCATCATGATTATGAACTCGTATCTCGAATGTCTTTAGCGATCCTGGCTTATGTATTTTTTCATTGTCACGAATATCACTTCACGACTATAATAGAACTCAGATATCGTCGAATGGCTTTGGCTCTTGAGCGCTTATGGGTTTTCGCGACATCCTATCTCATGACGTTTATGACATCGTATATCGATGTCATTGGACTCTGTGGCGCTTATGTTTCACGTTGATCCTTATCACATGCTTGATGAACTCGCCAATCTCGAAGATTTTTGGAACTCTGGCTTATGTTTCTTAGAATCCTGTATCAGTGCATAGGACTTTTATGACACTCGTATCTAATCGAATGGTCTTTGGACACCTGTCTGTGTGTTTCTTGAATTCTTGATCCATCATGACTTTATTGCATATCGTATCTCGCCAAATGACAGTCTAGGTCTAATCGCTTCATTCCTTTTCAAGAATTCTTCGTCTGAAATCTATATTTTCCGATCGACAACCTCAAACTCTCCCTATTTGAAATCATTAACCATTGATAGGAATATGATTTGTATACATCTAATTGGTTACCATAACAAAGAATATCTTACGATATTTTATTCAATCTTAATTTAAAATATCATGCTTTAAATATGTAATAGATCTATGCCTTTTATTCCAGACCATAGTTTTTCACTAAGTACTATACATTATACACAGGTACCAAATACCCTCATGAAAGACCCCTAGCGCAACTCAAGACTTACTTCCTTTACAATCCACTAAGGGATTATTATAAACTGTCACACAGCATTCGTCTTGACCATTCACAGCTTTCCCTACGTATACTCTTGGGTTGCCTCAATCCGTGCGTGGTCATGTCCAAATATATCTAAATATTTACTGAAAGACATTCTTTCTCCAGTTGTCCGTCATCCCAACAATTTCACACCGCCGCACGACTCCACGTCACTCGCTACATAACGCTCAGCCTGCTTAGTACAGTTTACTTTCAGAACGCCTCTACCCGATCCTGCTCAAACTGTTTCAGATTCACCACACGGAAAATAACATCATCAGTAAATAATAGATAGGGCACCCTACACTCTGCTTCCATTTCTCCGTGAGATGTGGAAATATATTCCAATCCACACTACATCCAATTATTCTAGGAGCCACATATACAAGAAGGTGTGAATAACACGGAAGATGTATAGTTCGTGGCGCGCACGTGCGGGGCGTGATTAGAGATTGTGATGACCTATCACTTTCTACTCCATGTTTTATTTATTTTTACTGCACAGTGTTCGTGGGTACCAGTCAATACACCCTTTTTGATTCCATTCAGAAGCCTTGAGCTAACAACCAACACAATAAATCACTAACACCTACCTAGGAGCTGTCCTATTAATCTATTTATATGCTGGCCAGCAATTACTCATATCTCGTCTCATTTTTAAATCATTTGTGGTCAACTAAAAGTTATGATCCCACAATGCCTCTGACACCCTTTCTAAGCCCCATGTTCTGCAACCATTAGTCCGCTCAGATCACTCGTACCCTTCTAAACCAAACACCCAAGTATATTATCTTCCTTGCAATACCAATTAACTAATTAGCGAGTTTACTCTACATAAGGAGTAAATTTATTAGTTTCCTGCCTTAGAAATCCCTCGGAACGTTTTACCCACTCCAATTAACTCTAATAAAACGCTTTTTGTCTTTTACTTCAGACTATTTTATTGATATACACAGTTCTGGCGATAAAAGTCGGCGGATTCGATTATAAATCATACCTATCATTATTATTCTATTTGTATTAATATTAGTAGTAGGATGAGTATAGACTTTTTTATTGTGTTTGATATAAATGTCGCAGTGTATTGCTGTATGACAACTTATTGACAACATCGGCCTACTGGTGTGCTCACACCTCTAAGAATTGTTGCGGTATATGCTGAGGAATGAGGGGATAATCAAATCTAGTTTAATTTTCGTATCAATCAAGAGCGTATGCAGCATGCACATAAGAGGACCTAGGCAACTCAAAAAGTATAAATACCGCTATCTTATCGTAGTAAATTATCAGGAGTAACAAACACCAGGAATTTAGCTTCAAGTTCTTGGAGATATCAGCAGAAGTCTCGGATGTACTTTATTTTCTCTTTACGTTTCCACAATTAGCCGTTAGGAATGGTATAGGAAAAAACCTTGTACGCAAGGTTGTAAGTAAAACAGATGTAATTTGACAACCGCAAACTGAGTATAGGTAACCTGTGAAGCCAATTCTCAATAAGTAGTGTAGCAGTTCACACTGTCCTAATAGTCATAATGACAAAAAAAGAGCACGTACTTAATGAGCATGATGGGGCTACGGGGTAACAGAAACTAAACGAGGCGAAAAAGAGGTGGGAGAGATGGGAATGTTGGAAAATACAAGGTATGGATATCAGGGCACGTCGGGCGAGTTAAAGAACTCAAGAAGAATAGATGATAATAAGAGACGTAAAGAGTTGTGGGAGAAAGGTCGGGAAATCATGTACTAAATATGGACACAAGATAATTATTGATAAAGAGTGTGCTTGCGCAGTCACAAGGATTAGCTCTCCTAACCCTTTCATAATGATGCCGCGGTGCTCGTTTTAAGCTGCAAAAGATTGAGTTGCATAAAGTCTTAAGAAAGAGTTAAACATATATAATTTATAATAAATGGTATAATAATATATACGCAGTGAAAAAACTATTATTTCTAGTGAATCTTGCCGAAAAGATATTATTCTTTTTCACAGCTCTAGTTTTATATGCTGCATGAATTGTCACACCACTACACCATTCATCATACACCTCTTACGTCATCTGTGAATTTTAGCCCAAGGTTTCTCTTTCCAGTCCGCCTCACCTTCTCATGTCTTATGCACGACGTCTGACTCATGTTAACTCAAGTCTGGTATTAATAATCTGCTATTAACCGTTGCACAAAATTAGGTCTTTAATCACAAATAAAATCAAACATTTATTTGCAAAGGGTTTGAAAGCCATTTCGTAACTGTGGAATTCTTAAGGTTACTTTCTAATACACGAGACTCATACTATCTTCTTGCTTCTTTTGGACATAGTTAAATTGATTTTAAATTAAAATTTGCATGATAAAATTTTATTAGAGTAAAATAATAATAATAATAATAATAATTTAACTCGAAATATTTGCAACTTAATTAGTGACTACACGCCAGTAAGAATGAATCCATAGATACACTGCACACGCCAGTAAGAACAATGAATCATAATACATTTATCTTATTATTTATTTAAATAAAAACTAATACATAGTTGAAATTAGAGGAATGAAAAGTGGAAATAGGAGAAAAATTAAACAAAACTTAGAAGTAACTAAGATAATTAGGACTTCAAAATTTAGACGAAAGTATTGAAATTTGTTGATTTAGAGTGGGAGAGTAACATAAAATATCAAATGGGTACAGGAAGAATCCGTTTCTTTGTCCCTTAAAATTAACATAATTTATAGACTTAAGAAACTCTTTGAATATAACAACTGAATTAAAAGCAATTACGAGGATAACGAGCAGGTAAATATAGAAGTTTTAAAATAGCTATAAGGGGCTTTACAAGAAAATTTATGCTATATATAGAAAATGGATGTCTATAGCAAAATAAAATGAATGAAGTTGGAAAACATTTATTCATTAGTTTTAACATGAATGAATTTGTTTATCCAATCCGTGACTAGCTTAAAGAGAGTGCATGTGGTGTAACCGAGAGGGTTATAGAGAAATCCGAGATCAAGACTGTGAATAAAAATGACGCTCTGAAACTTGGTGAGAGGTTTTAGATGTCATGGGGTCTTTGTAATGATAGAGGCAGACTTACTAGATGTAAAATGTATAGAGAAGGAGCGGGCTGAGGGGAGATATCGGATCACTATTTTTGGTGTGCTTATGGATAAGGGTGGGGGAGATTGACGGTCTTTAAGGAAAGGTGAAACATGGATTATATGCTGAGAAAATCGTTGTGAGAAGTGTTAGATAGACGTCACAGTGTATATAAAAAAGGATTGCTCTGTGAAGTAGTTAATAAAAGACTCTCGATCGATGCGACAGTTTATATTGCTGAACTTGAGGGAGTGTAGGAGAGATGAGAGATAGGTGGAGAGAAGTTGAAGGCACGCGAAATTGGGATGTGAAGTGGTTGGTAAGGACGCAGCGTGTTGGGAATGCGTGGCGTCTGAGAGAAATGTTATATAAAACGACACGCTGTTTATATTGTGCAAGAGGCTGTGTCAACAATAAGTGATGTGTATGATTGAGGACTTCACAACAAACAGGACTGTGGGCTGCAAAGCAGATGGTAAACGAGGAACGTGAATGGGTGAACACTGATGAGGAGACGTTTTTGTCGAAAGTGGATTAGACCAACATGGTTGTTTGATGGTTTTTTGAAATAAGGGTAGAAAAAGTAGGAGCTTATTATGGATAGAAATCGCAACTATGCTTGTGGGATAATTTATACTGATGTGAGACGATGTAAGAACCAGATTGTTGCGTGATGCTGCTTGTGATGATAAATTTAATAAGACCAGACAAGTTATTGAATGCTGCTTGTGAGAGGGTGCAGCTAGTTGTAAGACAACATTGGGAATATGGCCAAATGACATTGTTAAGTGGCTTTAAGACTATTGTGATATACCGACGTTGTAGCGTGGTCTAAGACCGAGTGATAAAACTGTCAATCCACTTCTCACATCTTCTGCCAAAATAATAACAAAGTTTACCAATAATGCTTTTTTATGTATTATCTTGGGGTGGATAAATAGAGCAATCCACTATTTGACTGTGGCTTATTATCTTATATTTTTTCTATGGGAATTTATCTCTTATCAGTAAGAAGTTTGTGTTTCAAGCTGAAAACCAGAGGACATGTTATTAAAGAAAATAGCGATAAAAATATACAAATTTAAAAAATAGAATAAACAAAAATACTTCTTTTCAGAGAAAAATAATAAAAGAGAAAAATCAAATTCAAGAGAAAATATCTGAAAGGAAGAATGAAGAATCCATCGACTGACTGGTGAGATATCGTGAGCTATTGGTTAATGTAGTAATTCCCTAAGCCTTAGCAGTTGAAAGAAAAGAATGTATTGAGATGGAGGTGGATATTATCTTAGTGTGAAATATAAATGACCTATGACAATAAGAGATTAGGAGAATCTATTTTGAATGACTCGCGAAGAGTGGTAAAAATGAAATAAAAGAAGGTGAGATGAAGAAGAGCTACCTATATCATAAGACAATTAGTAGCTCAGTGTAGTTAAGGCCTGGATTCTACTCTGGTGGTGTCGTAAATGAGAGAGAGGTATGTGAAGGATATATTTAACCCACTTTGGTAAATACGGAAATCCATCTATTGAACGCTTCCTCCAAACCTAATTAAAGGAAAAAAAAAAGGGAAGCCAGGTTTGCAGGTGTGAGAATGGAAATGGTTGCAGAAGGGAAGTAGTAGTAGTGGAGAATGGCTGTATAGGCTTAATTATATATATGTTGGAGGAGTGGTGAGGTTACCACAGGATTGGGAAGGATGGTTGTTGGTTCCCCGTATAAGGGGAAGGGATAGGATGAATGTGGAAATTATAGAGGCTATATGTCCTTTGTGGGGGGTTATATATAGTGGGGATAGGGAAAGTGGATGGGGAAATACTGATTGGACAGAGAGTGAGAGGCTTAACGGAGCGCGGAGAATGGGGAAGAACAAGCGAGATTTAAGCGAGAGGGAAGAGGGTGTGTATCAAGTAGTTTACACTACATGCTTGTGGAGAAAAGATATAGAGAGGAAAGGGAAATGAGATGGGTAGTTTTTCAAGATTTAGAGAAAGCATAATGATAGCAGTGACAGAGGTGAATGGTTGGGAGGGTGTTGAGGAAAACGGAGGGGGCGTAATTTAGGTAAAGGTCAGTTAGGCCTTTTTATGGGAATAGTAGAATGATGTGAGCATTTAGGAGGGAGAGTAGAGGTTGGGGTGCAGAGAGATTGAGCAGGGGTGTGTAAGTGTCGCCGTGGCGCTAATATAATAAATTGTTTATGGAGAAGTTGTGTGAGAAGGGTGGAGGAGGGGAGGGGGTGGAATTGATGCAAGGGGAACGAGAGAAAGGGAAGTGAACATAATATGATTTGCGGACCGCATTACCTGCCCTATGGCGACAAGACGCGGAAGGGCTTGAAGTATTTGGGGCAGTGAGTTTGAGAGAATGGTGGACAAAAGGGGCTTAAAATAAATCAGGTAAGAGTAAAGTCCGTAGTGTTTGAGGAAGGAGGAAAGAGAGGAGTGGCGGAGGGTTAGAGTTAGAGTAGAGCGGGTGTAGTACTGGAAGAAAGTAAAGAATTTTTTACGATATTTAGGATGATTTCTGTATTAGTTCGTTTATTAAATAAATCTTCCTGCAGTGTTCAATTAGGACCATTCCTCTGGGATGAGAAAAAGCGAGCCGCTGCTTTAAAAGCTAACGCTTTTAAGCTCTCTTTTTGGGACGTGGATAGGTTTAGTGGTAAGGCGATCACAGTTACCTGTACTCAGAGCCGCGCACAAACGCTCACGAACGAATGGATGCAGCTTGTAGAGAATGCGCACAGGTGGATGTCTATTAGAGAGACTGCTCTTTTTGTGTCGAGCTTTTAATGTCTCATTCGATAAGGTAGGTCAGCTACTATCGGGAAGAGCGGATTGTCAAGATGCAGATTTAAACTTTACTACAATCGACTTTAACGGTAGAGATTTCATTTCACACAAGTCTATATGTCGAGTTATGAGTTCTTAAATGTGAACATCAGAGAAATTTTTGAAATTAATTTTATTTCCAAATGTCTTTACATATGTCTTATTCAACTTTCCCTATAAAGTAACATTCGAAGATCACATTCAGAAATTATCTTAAACAATTTTTACCTTTGCTATGAGCTTTTAACACCATGCGTCTTTCATTCTTCCACGTTGAAGGAGGGGGGGCTTACATTCAAATACATTCTGAAACACTTAAACGCAATTGTTAACTTCTGAACTTTAGTGTGAGGTGAAACTCTGATAGCGAGGCTTTGAATGCCAGGTCCAGGATAGGGGCTCGTCTTGTGTATATTGTCATTTTGAGGTTACTAGATACGATAGATGAAACTTCAGAGACAACTTAAAAGGTCAGGAGTTTTTGGACTTTGCTAATGAACGCTTGAACAGGCTTAATGGTCTTTCTAAATGTATTCGCGCATGTGAAGGAAGTGTGGAGAATTACATCTAGAAGGATGTCACATTCGAATGAAATGAATGGGTAGGGAATGTTGTGAAGAGTGAAAAATTGGCTGGAATTGGTGTTGTCGCAATTGTGGTTGTGTACAGAGTCGGTAGACAACGGATAGAGGTAAAGTCATTAAGAGGATATGGCTATGGTCCATCTAGTGAGAATAGAGAGAACACGGAGAGATTGGATTAGGAGAATTATTGGCGAGCGGATCGGGGCATTAGGAGAGTGAGACGATTAGAGGGTAAATTAGCGACCTAAGAAGCGGATGCATTGCAGGAGGCACGGATTGAAGAACAAAATATATTGTGTGTACGAGAAATCGCTGCTTAATAAGTGAGTAGTGGTACTTCTCTGGAACATGTGTGTGCTCGATTACAGGATAATAACTCTCAGTCGGCACATATGTGGTAAACAAGTTTATATGTCCAGTGTGTGGCAATAACTGTTCTTTGAAGCTTCTTTTATCATACCTTTCCCATAGTATAGCATTGCTGAGTATGATTTTCGATAGAAATTTTATCAGTTTATGTGTGTAGAGATGATAAATGATAGGGAGTTGTGATTGAGAGAGTGCTTTTTGATTGCATTCAGACACTCTAGATCTTTATCTTGTCTGTGGGGCGAGGCGTCTCTGATTCGTTCATAAGGTTTACATTGGGGCACGAAGTTGTGCTTATATCTTGCAGATTTGTAGGCGTCGGTATATGTTGATAAACCATACTAGTCCTCTTTCAGTTCTGTTGCTCAACGCTCATTTTCGGAGTAAGAAGCATTAAAATTTCAAAAGAATAAGTGCAAGTTCACGAGTTATATAGGATGTAAAAATTTAACTATGCGTGCTGAATATGGTGGCGTAAGTTGTCTCCCTATTTACAAAATATACATTTACTAAATACCACATTATTGAACATCTCGAAACATATTCAACCTCCGATCTATGGGTGAACTTTTCGTGACTATACCTTTATTGACGCACCTTTCGGAACCTAGATTATGAAATCCTAGGCATTATATACTTTGTCCACTTAGACCTATTTTATCATATTCTAGAAAATTCTCAGAAATTTACCCTCTTTTGACCTTTATTACCATTTGATAGTACAGTAGTCTTCAATAGTCACACCGTAAATTTCTCACACTCACTTCGAATATGATCTGTGAAATATAGAAGATTATATGCAACGTAATCAAAGACTCCAAAAAGTAAAATTTGTGAAGAAAACTAACAAAAGTTTATAAATTGTTTTTAACTCAGAAGACAATCATGTATAACATACTAGAATTAAAAAAACTTAAATTACCCAACAAAATTAATCATAGAATTATAACGGCTGTTCATTTAAACATCTTCTTGAACCGATATAATTTCATAATAATAATAGTTTTTCTCTAATAGAGAAAATAATTTTTATAATTATTAGTTAATGTCTTAATTAAGATAATTTTATTTAAACTTCTTAATTAAGTTTATTTTATATAATAATTCTTATATAGTTTAATTATTGATTATATTAATGTATTAATATTATTATTATTATATTATTTTATTAATTATTATAAATTAATAATATTATTCAACCTTGAATGTCAAAAATTATCTTGCAGTTTTTCATGGGTCGTATTGTGTATCTATAGAGCGACTGAAATGAATAAAGTATGTGAGAAAAGAATCATGACCTAAATAGTCGAAATAAGAAAAATCACCAGCCTTTTATGATCACCCTTTTATATTAATACCTTATTAAGTGTAGATAACTGATACGTTCGCAGTCATTAAAAATTCACAATACCCTAGAGCTATTACACAAGGAACCGCGCACGTTTCAATTCAAACTATGCATCATGACAGAGTGGGCCACACCAATACCTCACTAAACCCCGTCAGTCAAATCTATACCTTAGTTATGTACACCTTTTTTCTCTAGTCCTCTAGGCTTCACAAAACCATAACAAGTATTCATCTCAATCAAGAACTTCCTTTAATTCCTCAATCTTACATCACACCTAATGTCTCTTCTTCTTATCAAAGTTATCCACAACAGAATACTCACTCAAAAACGAACTAACTCACAAAACATATTGAAAAATATACCATGATATGCTTTTAACCAAATAGCAACTATCATTCATCCTGTTCACATGACCAAACCATTTCATTTTATTCGTGAGTATTTTTGAAACATCTTCAAAAAAAACAGTTAAAAAAAATATTACAAACTGTTTTTAAATAACTCAAACAGCTCTAAATACGTCATTCCTCTTTCATCCAAATTTAAATCTCATAGTCCTATAACGGACCAATAAATAGATATGATAACATCATGAATTGCACGATTGAAAAATTAAATTATAATCTTTTATCCACTTCTCTTTTTTTTCCATTACATATATTTATACTCCAATAAGCTATTTATGAATATAACACAATTTTGTGTTTTACCATTACGAAAAAAAGTGCAACAGATTACCCTATGCAATGTAAAAGACCAATTCGGACAGCTCATAACATTAAGTCTCATCACAAATCAACCAGATGCATTGCTAACATCACCCACGATCCCATCCATCTCACCATCCATCCACACCACTTCTCCACACTCGTGAGTCTTATTTCGCATCTGTTCCCCTTTTAATCCAAATCATAGTATCCTAAATTAAGTATTTACAGAGCTAGCAGAGACTTATCGTGTTCCAGCTGTATCAACACGACTAATCCATACTTAAAAACCACAACCGAGAGACATTTGTCATCTTTACATCTTCACAACCAATTTAATTCGCTTACTTTTTATTTACTGATTGCTTGTTATAAACAATTCAATACGTAAAACGCTGACCTCTCAAATTAACTTCATCCCTTTTCAATCTAAAGACTCAAAAGAAAATCTTCATCATCTAGTCAAAACTCATGTCAAACCATAAAAAACAAAATAAACACACACATCCGTAATCTAAGCGCCCCAGTAAATCCAGGTAAATTCAATACTAGAGCCAATGCGCACCCCTCACACTCCCTCCTCTCATTCTCCAACCAGCTCCATCCAGTCATAACCTACATTTCTTGCACTCCTACCTCCTGATCTATCTAATTTACCTTTATACCCCCACACTATCTTCATATATCTACTTAGAGAACTAAATCCACTAATGTGTAGACTAAATTTCTCAGGTTCATAATACAATAATTTAACAATCAACTTTTCAGCACACAAATATAATTCCTTTATCATAAGCTTCTCTGACTTTCTCTACTTAAATACTTTTAGCTCCATTTCAGAAAGCATAACCGCTGACCAAATATGTATCATTCACTAAGAGAACCTGACCAATTAAGAGCTATTTTCTGATCTATCAAATATACTTCACTTCATTTTGTAAATATAGTCTGTAATATCACTTAAACTTAGAAATTTAAGAATTCGATCTGCTGCTCGTTTAGTTATGATACTCTCCAATGTAAAGTTTGAATCCACACAACCGTCTACTAACTCGAGCCTAATAAAAACGCAAACCTTCATTAGTCTTTCACACAAAATCTCCTTCAGTCACTCGACGCAACGCGGTGCTTTTAATACGAATCAACACCACACCCACAATCCTAACCCCTAGCCACCCTATATTCCCCTACACATCACTCCAAAATTAAATATAGAATTTATCCTCCTCCATATATTTCTTAACACAGGTTCCCCTATACTCTCTCTCATCCCGTACATAGGTATCCATATTATTACCAGGGTACTATTTACTGCTTCTTCCTCCAATCCCTCACGGGACTAAATCTACCATCACTTTAACACAATTCTTATAACCAAATCATTTCACATCTTGCTCCATCACGCACGTTCTAGATCATATTATCACCACTAATTCATCTATACACTGCAGAATTTTTACCCTTTCTCCAAAACTTTTCTACTATCTTGAACCCTTATATTACCTCCCTCTCCACTTAATTGTACATGCAACGCTCCAATATTGCCCTGAAAACATGAACCAATAAATTATATTATTAGTACCCGTAAAGTAACTATTATAACTATATTATATATATAACATATATCTATATATATATATATATATATATATATTATAATATATATTACTATATCATATATATATCTAGTAATAAGTATCACTAAAGAAATAAATAGCTGTAATATTGTGTATTTAGTTATAAAAAAACCTAGTCCTACAATGATACGAAATACTATTAAAATAATATTATTAATATAATAATATGGATATTACAACCGGACAAAATATAATATAATACTTCTACACGTTGTAACACCAGAAATATCCGCATATTTTTCGAAACGACCCACACCACCAATAGCCTAACTTTCCAGAATCTGCTATACCACAATACAATGTTTCCAAAGATCGCTCAAGTTCGCGAGAAAATGTTCTTTTGTTATGGTAGAAAGGGGGATAAAATTTAATTATAAAAATAACTTATTTAAAATCGGCTTATCTAAGAATAATGAAAAAAAAGGTATTTCTTCTACAAGTTGAATTGTCATTGCTAATCCCTCAAAAATACTTTTCAAATTCTATCCAACATTATCTAAGAAATAATTTTTAATATCCTCCTTGGAGCTGTGCTATAATGTAAATTTTGTTATATATGGGAGAAGAATAGGGGTTTCATATTAGTCAATATCGTGTTACCATGATGATAAAGCTTAATACATAAAGTAACTATGGTCGTTTAGGGCAATTTAAGATTCGATCTTAATTCCTATCTTTATGTCCTTAAGGGAAAAATGAGCATTTGCAATGCATTTAGGCGCCTATAAAGGCTACTGCTATATTATAGTGTATATTTATTAAATTCTCTTATTAAATTTAATTATTTTTTTCTCAAAAATTACGAAAATATAAAGCCAAATGCCAAATATAACTGGTATGTTATTTTTTTTTTTTTTTTTTTTTTTTTTTTGTTTTTATTTTTTTTTTTTTTTAATCACACTAATAAACAAACATTAATCCACCTTCCCATAACACCGCCTAAACCCATAGGTAAAATTAAACCTCAAAATTCCACCCTATGGTACTCGCATTCACTTTTTTAGCAAACCCCCACAAATAGAAAATTAAATATATTACACACACTCTCCCAAAACAAATTCGGCAACAAGACAGCTACTCTCACCTCAACAGTTATAAAATCCACTCTAAACTATATACCCTTAGCATGGTGCCCTTCCACAACAAACTCAAGGGAAACACGCCATAACAAAGCTCTATGAATCATAACCGGCTGTACTAACCCACCAAAATTCGGTTCCTACATGAAGAAACTAGTTCCTCCACTAAAAGATCACCTAGACAAGCTAGGCACACAATTTCACTCCAACAAGTTAAACCCTACAAAAACCGAAACCCTGTCACAACAATTTTAAAAATCACACAAGACATGGTCAAAGATCACCATCATTACTAACTATTACAGCATTTTCAAAACCATTCTCCCTCTACTATCACCGAACAAACATTCTGATATTTTCACAATCACCTCAAAAAATTACCTTGACAACCGTTAATTAATCCATCTTCATACACACAAGCACCATCTCGCACATCCAACACACTATACAACCACCCTTGCAAACTCAAATACAATGCATAGATACAACATAAACATAAAATTAATCATATTTAACAAACAAGCACAGAAACCTCTTCATCATATCCACAACCACATCCTTGATGCTCTCTCAAACCAGACACAACAAAGATGCATCGTCTTCGCCCCACAAGGTACACAATTTCAAATCGTCTTTAAGAGACCTATGGGTTTGGACCTCAGAGTGGTGGTAAAAAATAAAAATAATTTGGAGCAGCCAGATCTGGAGTTGAAGCAAATAAAATTTTTAATAAAAAATATTTTTTCGTATTTGCAATTTGTCAGTGAATAAGAAGGTCTGAGCTGGAGTCATAATGTTTAAATGATGGGTCCGGCATCAAGACCGCGGTAAAGACAAATATACCCTCTCCTGCAGTCCTGTTTGTAATCTTTGACGCTAAGAAACCTTTACAACTTATTGCAACTAAATACTTTTAAATCCTTGTAATGATAATCTCTCAAGAACCACCAAAGGAAATTCTGACGTGGCTTAATTTTAGTGAAGAATTCTCTTTTTGATAAGAAATTCAATCTTGAAGAGAAGAATATTTCTAGAAGAGTTTTAATTAGTAATGAAGAAGACTGCTTTTTCTGCACATATTTGCTGTCGGGACAGGGAATACATTAACGAATACTCCTACTACTACGTACTAATAATAATCGATTAATACTATTGAAATCAACTTGCTCTAGTATAGTTAGGGTTAACAAGTCCAGTAAATTAATTTGATTAAAAAAAAGAATATTTTATAATCAGTTACAAATATATTAACCGAAAATTGTTCTCTTTAGTCCAAAGCTAAGGAAGAAAAGATACAACCCAAGTAAATGAAATATGGTTTTTCGACAAAAGTAGAGAAAAATGCGATCCCAAGGCTCTTTGAGTGGTTGGAGCCTACAGCACAATTACCAGATGCTCAATCGAAACACTCTGTTTAAACTAAGGATAACTCTTCGCCCGCATTGCAATAGATTTCAAAAGTTTGTATATGGAGGAGGCAAATTTATACTTTATTTATTAGTATTCAGGTTTTCACTGTCAAAGCTATAAGAGTATGACAATTTTTCTTGCCATCTATTATGTTCCAGTGTGTTCTGGAACGATATTCTCAAGTGAACGCAAAATTGAAGCTGGACTTCTTGACATTCTATCCAATAGCAGTTAAAGAGTTGCTAGTCTACGACACACAACCAAAAGACGCTGTTGGACATACTCCAGTGCTGCTAGAAAAGGCTTCCAAGAACATGATCCTCCATACAAAAGTAAATTTTAATCAAGCTTTACAATTAAGTCAAACAGCGATAATTTAATCCTATTTATATTGTATTTAGCAAACCAATATAGCGCAATTTATTTTATAAACTAACATTAGCTTTGATTAGTGAAGCACAAAGTCTCTAGTCTTCCTAATTTCTTAACTATCGTATAAGCTATATATAATAATGAAAACGAAAAACAATCAATTCTATACATTTCTCTTCTCTTGCTTCTACATAAATCACCCAGAACTGTTCCTAGTTTTCCTACTACTTCAAAAGCAAGAATTAAAAATGTGTTGAGCAAAGCTTTGAAACAGAATCTCATCAATCAGAGGATGAAGAAATGATTGCTAGTTTGTCATTTGAAGGCAGTGAAACCGAATTTGAACGATCAAGCAGAAAATAAGGAAAAATTATTATTAAAAGAATATAGGAGTTGCTTGGAGAGTCTAAATTCAAAATTCAAAACAAATGTCAACATCATGAATACTAAAATGGTTCGATGTTAATGGACCAAGAAGTGAAAACATCGAAAAACTATGCAAACATTAAAAGCAACCAGTGTTGAGGAAGAGAGAAGTTTCTGGGTAGCGGGCTTAACGTCAAAACCATAGCTAAGTAGGTCTTTCGTTAAAACTCAGTAGTCTCGCATTTTTTGAAGCAGATTATTTGGTAAGAAGTAAAGAACAAGTGTTTGGAAATTTAAGTTAATAGGAATAGAATTAAGAAAAGTTAACTATCATGAAGCTGTAAATGAAGGCAAATCTTTAAACCACTGAAAGAACTTTTGTGAACTACATTTTTAGTGTAAGGAATGTTTCTCTATTTCTCAGCTATTGAAAAATATTTGCGGAAGCACAGCTTTGATCTTCCCCTTTGCCGATGCATAAAATTAAATTTTGTAAATTGATTGTTAAGGTGCTGTTAATATCAAGTTTAAAAATTCGTTCATAGGTAAGCTTATTTTTAAACACTATTACAGTAAAACAAAAAAAACCAACCAAAAAATATACTAAAACTATATATACTGACGGCGCCGGGTGCTCTTAATAATCCTTCGCTAACCTATTCACGAGAACTCTTATAATTTGGGAATGTTGACATGTGAACAAGAAACAGTTTGTTCTACTGAACACTCTCGTCCTCTTACTGTTTCACAAAACTCTGAATTTACTTGCCTGAAACAACAGGCTTTTGGTCTAATTCTAAACTTGATTTTGACCTTCCTTTATTGAGGTTTCATGTAATCTACTGAGGCTTTCTGTTTCTTCGTGTCTAAGAAAGGCCCGTTGAAAGAAGACAATAAATATGCATCTAGTTTTATTCGACCTCAAAGGTCTAAAATGGAATTTTTCTTAAACTTATAATGTTAATTTTTTTTTAGGCAAAAAATACTAATATAAAAAAAATCGCAACCCATGGGCACTGCCCTTATGAAATTTGTCCAATTAACAGAAGAACAAGTCACCTAAGGATAATATAATAGAACTGCAGAAGAAATAGTGCTTGAAAATAGACAAACAGATACAGACAGATACAGATACATCCTGATCACAAGATAAACTTCTGTTAATGTCATCTATTGATCAGACCAACTAAATCAAATTCCAAATCAAAGGGCCAACTGGAATCATAGAACTTCCACTTAATCCATAAAATGTAAACAATTACCCTCTCTGGGTTATCAACCAACCATTAACCCTGTGAAATTAATTCGTCATAAGTCTTTTTAAAATGAAATATTGTTAAATAAAGGTCAAACAAGGCTAATAATTCCACGATCATTCACGTATTGCTCTTAGTTCAGATAATATATAGAGTTAAACATCTACAACAATTCTGATGTTATGAGGTTGAAAAGTGTTAATAATGTCAGTGAGAAGAAATTATACATTATTTATAGTAGTTTCAAAATAAATGTCTAATTGAGCAAAGAGATTCCTACCTGAGAATTAGGATACTTCTAAATACTTTAAGTAAGTATGTCATTTGGGAATCTTTTTAAAAGATTGTAATATTTCATAATTTAAGTAAAATAACATAAAAAGTTAAACATAAAAATGGGAGATAGAGTGATAGACGAGTAATTTTTCATTCTAAAAATAAATAATTTTGGAAAGAGATTTCGGAAAAAATCTACACCTATGTTATTAAAGGAAATATATATATATATATATATATATATATATATATATATATATATATATATATATAGTTATATATATATATATATATATATATATATATATATATATATATATATATATACCGTGTGTATATATATATATATATATAGATATTATGTATATATAAATATAGATATATAAAAATTTAAAGATATAGTTATATAGTTATATATATATATATATATATATATATATATATATATATATATATATATATATATATATATATATATATATATATATATATATATATATATATATAGGTTAGGGATGGGGTTGATATCCGGCAACTATCCGTATCCAGCCTATCCGCCAAGTTTTTTGACTATCCGCATCCGCCAGATATCATTGTGTTTTATCCGCCGGATAACTGATAATTACTCTAGTAGGTTCATCCCTTTGGGGAAATATTCCAAATAATTTGAAAAATTATATATATAGTATATATATATATAGCATATATATATATATATATGAGAGTATATATATATATATATATATATATATATGGCAGGTATATATATATATATATATATATATATATATATATATATATTGCATTTATTTAGACTTTTGATGTTGGGTACCAATGTTATATTATTTTTATTCATCATTTATGTTGACTGTACAATACAATTTATCTGAAATTTGGTGGGTGACCGTTTCATAAATTATGGTAAAAATATGGTAATATTAAAATATTATATTAAAATATTATAAAATATTAAAATATATGGTAAAAAATATGATATTTATAATGGAATTAAGCTACAAAGACACATGTTAATGCAATTTTTACCACCACAATTTTATTCTCACGTTTAAGTATTGTAATTACTAAATAGTAATTACCACTGCTTATTTTAACGTGTTTAAGCATTGTATTATTTACCAGTATATATACGCACATTCTCAGAAATTTATAATAAAAAAAACATGAATTTATTCTCAATGTTACCCGCCTTCAGTGATAAAATATAAAAATCAGAGCAAATGTCAGGGCACAAAACTTAATAAAATGCAATGTTGGAAATAAACATACGTCTGCTATTAAGAAAAAGTGGTGCTACGAATAAATGGTCAATATCGATTATAACTTTATAGGACAATCGAGAACTAAATATTATCGATATTGAGAATCGGTCGATTAATAGTAACACTCAATATCATTTATAATATTGATAAATTTTACATCAGAAATAAAAGAAACCTGTTTAAAACATGATCCTTTGCAAAAAAAATAAATTAATAAATAAATAAACGATTTTTCGGTGTTGCTATCAGACGTACAAAGATGGCCAATGTGTAAAAATTTGTGGACTATAAATTTTGGCATGCCACTGAAACTCCACAAATTTTTTTTTGGTCCTCTAACTGCGGAATGATATAGGCATTCCGCTAACTGCAATTCCACAACATTTTTCAAATTATCGCAATTGCAATTCCTCAATTTATTTTGGTATTCCGGAATTGCGGACTTAAATTGCGGAATTGCGGACTTAAATTGCGGAACGTCCACCTCTGATATATATATATATATATATATATATATATATATATATATATATATATATATATATATATATATATATATATATATATATATATATATATATATATATATATATATATATATATATATATAGTGATGTACGCTGGGCAAATGCCCAGTGGGCAGGCATTTATAAAATGGGCATTTGTCCAGGCATTTGCCCATTTCATAAATGCCCGCCCAAAAACTGGGCATTTATAAAATTATCAGTAAAAGATGAATTTTTGACAGAAAAAAAAACATTCAAAATATAGTTATTTCATTTTTCACATTTGTATTTATGTATTGTATTTGTATTTATATATCGTCATCATCACCCACCTTCCCTCCCCAAGACTGGGGGTAAAGTGCCAACATGCATCGGAAGCAGAAAAGTAGTAGAATAATATGACGCAAGTTGAAAATTAAGCACAGCTTTACCGTCCCCTTTATACCTTTTAGTGAGAACTAGTTACAGTCAGAAAATCCACCTTAGAGCTTCACGTAATCGCAACAGACCCTCACAATAGCATCTCGTCAAACATTAGAAATAAAAAGACAGTAAGAAGCCACATGGGCGTATCAAGACTGTTCCAGTCAAACCAACAGAACCAATCATCAAACAACATGTTCAAGCAAATCCCAAAGCATCCTAGGGCTTGTCAATAACTTGCATAGTATACACAAAGTCTAAAACATGCTCATGCAAATCCACAAAACATCCTAGGGCTTGTCAATAACTTTCATAGTATACACAAAGTCTACAACTAAAAGGAAAAAAACTATAGCTAAAGTACAGCCAACCACACTACAAGCTTTAATAACTTTATAGTAACATGCAGTTTAACCTTAATAACTACTGTAACAAAAAACCCGCTAATTTGGCTTTACTAAAATAAACTATATGACACACAAACCATCCATATACCTATCCAATCATTTCTTAAATGCTGCACTCGAGTCATTCTCAACAACTCCAAAATTTAACAACCCTGTTGCAGAATGAATGCTTTCTTACATCAAGATGGCATGCTTTCTTCTTAATTTTCTTACTATGCCCCCTGGTCTCCCGTCTGTGCTCTACTAAGAAAAATTTATTGGCCTCTGTATTATAAATAGATGTAAATATTTTGTAGACTTGTATCATATCCTTGAGTAAATTTATCGTCTTTCTACAGAAAACATTCCTAACTCCTTCAGCCTCTCCTCATAGCTCTTACCCTCAAACCCAGAAATCACTTTTGTGTCTCTACATTGCGCTCTCTCTAGCATATCTAAGTCTTTAAATAAAGGATCCAAACTTGTGCATAATACTCTAATACTGGCCTAATATAGCTATTATACAGTTTTCTTATAACTTCCTTGCTACTGTAAACATCATTACGATTTATTATACCCAGCATCTTATTAGCTTTATTTCTTGCTCCCAAACACTGATTAGCTACTTTCAAGTTACTGCTTATAATCACACCTAAATCTTTTTCTTGGTCCACAGACTCAAGCCAATTCCCATTGTAATGCAATTGTACATGTAATATATAACATTACTTCATTTATGTGTTTTAAAGTAATGGCCAACATTGCCATTGCAATACCTCTTTCATTTTTTATATATATTTGATGTACGATTGCAGCGGCCCATTGAAAATATTGTAAATATGTTTGTATTTTGTGAGTAAACGACAGCCAATGAAAACTTGTTTTTCGAGACTTATTTTTGGAACCTGAGTTTTGATTGGTCGTCGTTCGCAAAACTGTGATAATAATAATAATACTATTATT
>JABUQX010121401.1:0-42526 GCA_015478945.1 Trachelipus rathkii
CAGTGTACTTCGTTCGAATCGGTGGGTGTTTATACGTTTTCGCATTTTATCGTGAAACGCTTTCGCGTTTCGATGCGCCGACTTCATTAGGATCAGTTCACTATAGCACACATTTTCGTCTACATCTAACCCTTGGTCCCCATCTGATTTCTTCCATATGTTGAACCATGATTCTGCTTCACCTTTCAAGTTCTCAATATTGCATAGTTTGAAGTGATTCAATTTTTCTGTTATATTCAGATATGGTTAAATTTTTAATTCTAGAGGGATGTAAAATACAGAGAAATGTTGGTATTCTGTTGTCGTCCGAAAATCTGATATGCAGAGATGAAATCAGTGAATCTAGGTATGGTATAAATAGAGAAACCCTGAAATAATCCTCCACAGAAATGCATAGTTAGGTCTTTGCATTTGTTTGGACACTATACGTGGCATTGAGAATTCTATAAAAAAAAATTCTGTAAGTTCCTTAACACTGATAAAAAGTTCCTTGAAACAGACGCGACATGTTTTTCGTCTCTATTGTTTTTTACTATTTCTAACACCTTTTCAACGTGACTGTGAACCTCTTCCAGATTGATAGTTTTAGTTTGAAGAATGTTCGTGACAGGTTCAAAGAGTAAGAGGAATACTTGGCCATGATAACTAAGCAAATAATGAATTTAGGAGTTCACAGCACAGGCGAAAGTTGAAATACTGCTTTCTTGTGGCCTTAGTTACTTCTGAATCTGATGACAAAGTTTCCAAAAATGATTTAATGTGAATGAAATTTTCAAAACAAATTTTGATGGACTTGTGGTTTGAGGACCATTTTGTTTCGCATAGCATTGGTATATTCATTATCAGTTTCCTACGCAATGGACTTTCGCGAAAAAATCTTATAACTTCTTTCACTGTGCCCACAGTATTTCGAAATTCGGGAACAAGATTCAAGTCATAGTGTAAATTTAAGCGATGAGAAGCAGTGGAAAAATTTGGCCTTGGGATATTGATTTCTTGTACTGCAACCTCAATCTATGCCAGCCATGTGAGCATCCATCAAATCCAAGTCCAACTACTTTATTCGTATTTAAATTGTAAGCTTCTCTGGTAGTCAATAAAGTGACTTCTGCTATATCTTCAGCTTTTAATTTTTTCAACGGAGTAAAACCTAAAAATTCTTCTCTAACTTTCAACTCCTTTTCAACGAAACGAATGCCAATTGAAAGCTCCTCCACCCCAGAAATGTCTGCTGTTTCATAAGCTAAAAGTGAAAAGTATTCACTATCTTTCACTTCATCTACAATGTTTTAACAAATTAGGTTCCCGCATATGGATATGAGCTCATTCTGGACCATATATGATGTGTATTTTTGATTACCTCCACTTGATTGTAAATGCTCAGTAAGCACAGCATCACCAACTTCAACTCTGAATTTTAACAAATCAGAAAAATTACCATCTGCAGTACTGCCTCAAACAGCTAGATCATGGGTTCCCAAAGAAGATCAAAGTTGAAATTATTAGCAACTAACTTGATAATTAAAGTTCAACATTATTTAATTAATTCCAAATCACATCTTTCCGTTATTTAAAATTATTTATTCTCCCTGCTACAGCAACATCTATGCCACTGAGAATTCTTCCTTGGCTGTTACTGAAATCTTTATATTTTAACATTTTCAGAAAAGAAATGAATCAAAAAATCCTCTTTTGAAGAAATAACACACATAATTTACAGAAGGGTCCTTTTAATTTTTTGAATATACTATGCTTAATTGTATTGATTTAGCCAATCGTAAGAGAAAGCCCTTTGCCTCCTGTGATATCTTGCTTAAAGTTGTAAGTGCTTAGTGGTTTGCATGGATTTGTTAATAAATCAAATTTTAGATTGTCAGTAATTCTATTTTGAGTAATGTAATTTCCAATGTCCAAACTACGATTTTCAACAGTTGGTTCTACGGCAGATGCGGAAGCTTCATTCGAATGATTAATACAGGTGCCGACAATACTCGGGACGGCATTAGCACTGCCATTTGCTTTAACACTAGAATATGAACCATCATTCAATGTGTCAGTGGTTTGTTCAGTCAAAGAGTAATTATAATTATCACTAAAGCGAGGCCTCTTAATTACAAATTTATCCATTGTGATAATTTAAAATAATTTATTTTCCTTTTTAAATTTGCTATCAATCTTATAATATATATATATATATATATATATATATATATATATATATATATATATATATATATATATATATATATATATATATATATAAACTATCTCAATCTATATATATATATATATATATATATATATATATATTAGTAGAATGGGGGCAAAAAATTGCTAGACTTTTAAAAGAAGTTTATTTAAGGCGAAAGTTAGATAAATAGGTATTAAATGTAGAAATCTTGGTAGCAAGTAATAAAAATTTCATAATTTCACTCCCAAAAATTATAATAATTGAAATAAAACTAATAAAAATAAAAAAACTTGAAAAAATCAAGTTCATATTAAATTTCAATAATAATAATAATAATAATAATAATAATAATAGTGGGAAAGCAGGTCAAAGTACTTTCCCATTAAATATATATATTATTTAAGTTTCCTAGGGCGGCATCCCAATATTTGGGATTCCCAGAGTTATTTGGCCCACCTAAAAAGGGACATAAAATTCTTAATTTCAATTTTGATGAGGAAAACAGCAAACCGCAGCTTTTTACCCCTAGAACGTTATTTTCAGGTGTTTTCTGTGTCTGTTGTCATTGTTTCGGCGTTTCATTTTTTCAGAACCTAATTTTTGACATTTTTTGTATCAACTTCTACAATTTTTGGAAATGACTTCAAACTTGAAGTAAACATAGATGGGTCTATTACACACAAATGCAAATGTTAGTTTTTTGGTTTTTGGAAAATTGTGCTCGGCAAATAAAAAAAGTAGGTTTATGAAATTTCACATTGCCGAGCACAATTTTCAAAAACCAAAAACTAACATTACATTAATGTCATTTCATCATGTATAACCCTAGTTTGAGTCTTCAGTAATTGTAAGTGATACGAAAAATGTCAAAGCGGGATTCTGAAAAAAATGAAAACTCCAGGCTGTGACTACAGGCACAAGGCACCTGTATTCTAAGGTCAAAAAAGCTGCGGTTATTTCCCCATCAATTGTCTGAAAATTAAGAATTTCATGCCCATTTTTAGGTGGGGGCTAATATGGGGTCCCAAATTTACCATTGGATCCTCCATTAAAAAGAATGATAAATTGTTGCCCTAAAAAGAGCTCTCTTTTAATGGCAAAAGTTTATCAGTTATAATATAGTTCATAAGTCTGAAATATATTTTAACTGAAGTTACAGCCAGGAATAGGGGAGGGCAGAGTAAGGGAGGCTAGAGAGGTAGGGCTGTAGGATATTGTGCAAGTTTGCAAATTTGCTTTTTCGAGGGAAAGTTGATATATATATATATGTAATATATATATATATATATATATATATATATATATATATATATATATATATATAACATATATATATATATATATATCTTTATATCTTTATATATAACTATATATATATATATATATATATATATAACTTCCAGCAAAGCACATGCCAGCAATTGAAGTTCTGCACAAATTTCGGATTTTTTCAGAATGAAACCAAACCTGAATAACACGTTCTATGAGTTTTACTTTGGTCGTAATTGGAACATCGTGTATTTCATCTTTTAACACGGACCACAAACTCTCAGTAGGGTTCATGTCGGGTGAATTTCAGGCCATGGAAGTACCTCTACGCCATTCTGTGCGAACCATCTCTTTACTGACTTCGCTGAATGACACGAGGCGGAGTCCTGTTGAAAAATCCAAGGTCTATCGCCAAACCAATCCCTTGTTTGAGGTAATAAACTAGTTTTTAATACATTTATGCACTTATGCTGGTCCATGTTGCCTTCAACAATCTTCAATCGACTTGGGCCATGAACAGAAATGGCACCCCACACCATGATTTTCAGTGGAAATTTTACCTTTTTTTCAGGCATTCCCATTTAAATTCCTCACCTGATCGCCTTCTCACGCTCTGCACACGATCATCGAGCACAGCAATGGTGGATTCATCAGAGAATACAATCTGGAGCAATATAAAACAAAATGAACAGTAGGAAAAGCATAGAAGATGATGCAAGTAGTCAAACAAGTACAGAAATTCATGACTTTAAACCATAGATGGTTGATAATTCAGTAATAATGATATTTTCAAGTGTCATTGCGATTTTACTAATAACAAATGCTCTTTTATGAGTGATAAAAGAAATAATACTCTTACCTGCTCCCATTGCTCAGAAGTCCAATGAATATGAGTCTGAGCCCAGACATTACGTGCCCGTTTCATTTCTAAAGTTAGTCTAGGCTTCTTTCTAATAGCCTCCTATTAGCGGTTCTTCTAAAAATAATAATTCCCTCTGCTGATAGAACACTGGAAAGCTTCCTACATGATAGTCTTCTATTTTTCAGAGCCATTTGAACTATTTTTCTGTCCTCCTGGGTGTTGTTTTTCTTTTTTCTTTCCACATTTGCCAACCCTATTTGAGCTCAAACTGTGACCGTATTTCAATTTCTTCTTAATATTACTAACTGTTTGAGTTGAAACCCCAAGTTTTGCTGCTATTTCTTTCTGTTTTAAGTTGCTCACTTGCAATAACACATTAATCTGTCCGACTTTCCGTGGACTCAAATCAATAACTTTACCCATATTTGATCACTTTTATAAACTACCAAAATATCTGAAAATAATGGTATTATTATTAAAATAATACAATAAAACACTAGTATACACTACTTATAACAAATAATAAAAGGTGTAAAACATCGCTAACACACACAACTCCAGTGAAAGCAGGACAGAAACTGAACGTGAAAATATAATAAACACTGAATAATTCACCAAATCTGTCATTGTTGCCAGATACTGCCACACAATACTTTGAAGTTTGGTAAATAAATAGTAAAATATTTATATTATCCTGGTTAAAATAAGTTCAAAAAGTTAAAAAAAAAATAAAATTCATAAAGTTTTTATTCAAAAAATATAAAATTTTAAAAAAATATATAATAAATATTATAATTACTGTATATATATATATATATATATATATATATATATATATATATATATATATATATATATATATATATATATATATATATATATATATATATATATATATATATTCCATTTTATATATACAAGGGATGTCCCTAAAATTTTAAATAAATCCAGTCAACCCATAATATAGAGATAATTAAGAAACAGCATTAGCCCCTCTAGAATGTCCCCAGTCAACATAATAAATAGGAATAATACTTAAGAAGCCGCATAGTTCCTTTTTAGACTGTCCAAGTCGACCAATGAAATTAATATTTAAACCACGTGGCCCCTCTCCCCAATTCAATAGTAAAAATTAAGAATTTAGAAGATAATTTTTAATATTAATTAGTATGGTAATGAATAGTAATTATAATTAAAAGCCGCATGGGTATACCTAGACTGTCCCAGTCAACCAACAATAATTAATAATTAAGAATAATAATTAAAAAGCCGCATTGGCCCTCTAGACTGTCCCAGTCCAATCCATAATAGTAATAAATAAGAATAATTAGAAGCCACTGTGAGCCTAATAGAAAAGTCAACCCATTATAGAGAATTAATAATTAAGAAAAATAATTGAAACCACAGTAACCTCTAGTTGTCCCAGTCAATCAATAATAGTAGAATAATGCCAAGAAGCTGCATGGTCCCTTTTAGACTGTCCCAGTCTACCAATAAAAATTATTATTTAAGAGAAGCCGCTTGGCCCCTCTAGAATTTGCCAGTCAACCCATAAAATTAAATTAAGAATAATTTTTAATAATAATTGATGTAATTAATGAATAGTAATTTTAATTAAGAAGCCACATGGACCTATCTAGACTGTCCCAGTCAACCAACAATAATTAAAAATTAAGAATAATAATTAAAAAGCCGCATTGGCAGCTCTAGACAGTCCCAGTCAATCCATAGTAATTAATAAATAAGAATAATAATTCAGAAGCCGCATGGGCCTATCTAGACTGTCCCAGTCAACCCATAATAATTAAGAATTAAGAATAATAATTAAGAAGCCGCATTTGCTCATCTAGAATGTCCCAGTCAACCCATAATAAATAAGAATAGTACTTAAGAAGCCGCATGGTCCTATTTGGACTGTCCAAGTCAACAAATAAAAATTAATAGTTATGAAGCCGCATTGGCCTCTAGGATGTCCCAGTCAACCCATCAATAAATAAGAATAATACTTAAGAAGCCGCATGGGTCTATCTAGACTGTCCCAGTCAACCAATAATACTTAATAATTAAAAATAGTAATTAAGAAGCCACATTAACCCTCTAGAATATCCTAGTCAACTCATAATAAATAAGAATAATACTTAAGAAGCCGTAATGTCCTTTTTAGACTTTCCCAGTCAACTAATAAAAATTAATAATTAAGAAGCCGCATTGGCCCCTATAGAATATCCCAATCAACCCATAATAAATAAGAATAATGCTTAAGAAACCGCATGGACCTATCTTGACTGTCCCTGTCAATCAATAATAATTAATAATTAAAAATATTAATTAAGAAGCATTGATCCCTCCAGAATGTCCCAGTCAACTCATAATAAATAAGAATAATACTTAAGAAGCCGCATGATCCTTTTTAGACTGTCACAGTCGACCAATAAAAATTAATATTTAAGAAGGCGCATTGTCCCCTCTTGAATGTCCAAGTCAACAAAAAAAAATTAAGGATTAAGAATAATTTTTAATAATTATTAATGTAATTAATGAATAGAAGTTATAATTAAGAAGCCACATGGGACTAACTAAACTGTCCCAGTCAACCAACAATAATTAATAATTAAGAATAATAATTAAAAATCCGCATTGGCCCCTCTAGACTGTCCCAGTCAATCCAAAATAATTAATAAATAAGAAAAATAATTCAAAATCCGCATGGGCCTATCTAGACGGTACCAGTCAACCCATAATAATTAATAGTAAAGAATAATAATTAAGAAACCGCATTACCCTCTCAAGAACGTCACAGTCATCCCACAATAAATAAGAATAATACTTAAGGAGCCGCATGATCCTATTTAGACTGTCCCAGTCAACCAATAAAAATTAATAATTAAGAAGCCGCATTGGTCTCTCTAGAAAGTCCCAGTCATTCCATAATAATCAAAAAATAATAATAATAATTCAGAAGCCGCTTGGGCCTATCTAGACTGTCCCAGTCAACCCATAATAATTAATTTTAAAGAATAATAATGAAGAATCCGCATTAACCCATCTAGAACGTCCCAGTCAACCCATCTATAAATAAGAATAATGTGCCAAGCCGCATTGGCCCCTGTCTGGAGCTGTCCCCAGTTAAACCCAATGACCAATTATTATTAAAAATAATAGTTAAAAACATTGAGTCTATAGAATGTCCCAGTCAACGCATAATAAATAAAAAGTAATACTTAAAAGCATGGGTCTTTTTGGGCTGTTGATGTCATTAAAAATTAAAAGGAAATATAGGAAGCATTGGCCCCTCTAGAGATGGCCCTAGTCAACCATAATAAATAATAAATAAAGAATAATAATAATAATCAGCATGGGCCTATCTAGGATGTCCCAGTCAACTCAAATAATAGTAATAATTAAAATAATAAAGCTGCATTGGGCCCCTCTAGAATGTCCCCAGTCAACCCATAATAGATAAGAATAATTCAGAAGCCACATGGACCTATCTAGACTGTTCCCTATTCTTATCCTCAAAACCAAAAATCTCCTCTTCGTTGCTTTTCAGTTGACACCTCTCCAGCATATCTACTTCTTTTCTAGTAAAGTTACTAAAATTGTAGACAACTATAAAATACTGGCCTAACATATCTATTACACGTTGCCATTATACATAAAACAATATATATATAATTAGTCTGCATCTAGCATTAATTTTCAATTTTTTAACCTAGGCTAGCTCTGGGTTTCAAAAATCTTACAATGACTTACAAACAACAGCAACATAAATAATGTTACAGACTTTACAGCAGATTTACAATACAATGATTGTTTGAAAAGAGTGAAAAATAATATATTAAAAACTTAACTGTATATATATATATATATATATATACTCATATATAATATGTATAACTATATATATATATATGTATATAATATATATATATATATATATATATATATATATCTTTCTCTCATATATATATATATATCTGCTGTATATAATAACATAAAAAATAACCTTTGCTATATGCTTATATATAGTTTATTTTAATTTTTATTCTATTGAAGTTAAGTGCTTAAATATACAAAAAAAAAAAAATAGATATAAAAAAATTAAAAAAAAATCAAAAAATCCAAGAAAAATAAAAATGTGATTTATTAAAAAATCAAGTAAAAAAGTCAGTTGATTTTTAATTTGATTTTTTCGTGCCATCCCTGCATAAAACTGTTTTTGGTCAAATAATTTTTATTTTTATTATCATTGTTCTTCAGTTCCATTCCATGAGAGGACACCTCATCTCATTCTACAAAGAGAGCTTGATGATCTAGTAAGAGATTTAAATCTCAGCAAGGACAAGCAACTCTTAGGACCCTAGACACATCAATTGGACTTTGTTGACAAATTGCACTACGGCTGAATTATTTAAGCAAAGGGCTATGTGATTCTCAAAATACTTCACTGTATGCAGCTTGATTGGTGTGTGTGTGTGTGTGTGTGTATACAAATATTTTCAGTTTGGTGGTTGATGGTTGATGGTTGATGGTTGATGGTTGATGGTTGATGGTTGATGGTTGATGGTTGATGGTTGATGGTTGATGGTTGAACTTGGTTTCAAGCATGTCACAGGGGAATGGAAACTTTAATAGACTCCTCAAAGACAAGTCTGGCTTAATTATTGCTTCATAATGAAGTAATGCCAAGCCTTCATTGTTACCAGTAGCATACTCAGTTAAATGCTGGAAGAGGAAACATATGACAGTACGTCAGTTTTAATTATGCATTGCAGTATAAGCGAAATAGTTGGAAACTATGTGGAGACTTGAAAATGATGTAGCTAATTAATATGTTTCAGGTGGTTCAATCAGCAATGTTTCCTTTGCCTATGGAACAGTAGAGCAACAAACTACCACTATATACAGAAAAAGTGGACAAAAAGAAGAAACTACGTCCAGGACTTGAAAATGTTAAGTATCAACCTTTAGTTGAAGCAAGGAAGATATTGCTTCCCCCTTTACATATAAAATTAGGCTTAATGGAAAACTTTGTGAAGGGAATGGGTAAAGAGGGAGCCAGCTTTGCATATCTCAGAACTCAGCTCCCTGCTTTAAGTGTGGCAAAATTGAAAGATGGAATATTCGTTGCCCCACAGATCAGAAAACTCTTGAAGGATGACTCTTTTGAGAAAAAGCTAACTGCTTGGAGGGCATTTAAATCAGTGTTTTCGGGATTTCTAGGTAACAACAAAGCTGAAAATTACGAAGAGGTATTAAGAAAGCTCTTGGATAGTTATCAGAAGCTTGGATGTCTTATGTTACTAAAAATTCACTTCCTGCATTCCCATTTGGATTTCTTTAGCCTTAATTTGGACGCTGATAGTGGCGACCAGGAAGAAAGATTCCATCGAGACATCATGACAATGGAACACCTATATCAAATTACATAATGGGTGACTACTGCTGGTTCTTGCTAGGAGAAGATAAAACACAAAATAAGAGAGAGAAATAATATTTTAGTAACTAGTTTAAAAATCTAAATTTTCTTTTAAAGGCAGTTTTTGTTTAAGAGATGCATTGGTATATTATATTTCACTTTAGTTTTTGTTTAATGTTTGCATTAGTATATTTGTTTTCAGTGATGGGCATTGATACAAAAATTTGCTTAAGCGATACCGATACATCGATATACAAAAATTTACTTTAGCGATACCGATACACCGATACTTGCTTACCTTCTTTGGCGATACCGATACCGATACAAGTATCGCCGATACATGTATCTAGATACTTTAAGATTGTAAAGATAATAAATTATTTATACGTTAAGTTATATCTATATATTTAAGGTTGTAAAGATTGTTAACTGTACATTAAGTTTTCTATATATTGGCTACAATATAGAAGTGATAAGCACAATAGCCAACCATTACATCAATGGGTTATTAATTTTATTGAACTTAGTGCGATTAATATAAAATTCACGGATTATGACACTTTTTTGTCGTAGGTTTTAATATATGAATTTACAGTTTTTAACAGAAAACTATTTATTGCCGTACGCATTGGTTTCCGAGAAAATGCAAATGAATATTTAAACAAATAAACATATAATCCGGCAACAATTTATCATAAAATAAATTACAGGTTACACCAGGTATTTTCAACATGGGCGTTCTCGTGGGAGTAAAAATCTTTCACCAAGTTAGTGAACATATTAACAAATTAAAAATACAGAAAAGACAATTATTTCCATAAAATTATTCCAATATATATATATATATATATATATATATATATATATATATATATATATATATATATATATATATATATATATATATATATATATATGGACGTAGGCAGGATTTCATTTAGGGGGCAAAGGTTGAGTGATATATATATATATATATATATATATATATATATATATATATATATATATATATATATATATATATATATATATATATATATATATATATATTGAGAGATATATATATATATATATATATATATATATATATATATATATATATATATATATATATATATATATATATATATATATATAAAATTTATGGTCTTCAAAATTGCTGTGATATATCTTTTATTTTCTGCAATTGTTTTTAATGTGTTGTCTGCAGCTGAATATCCAACTTGAATTTTGCCTTCCGAATTAATTTAACAGCTTTTGTGAACCGCAAATGCTATCGACATACTGAAAGTTCTTGCGGAGAATAATGTCAGAAGATCCAACAGTAACTAAAAGCACAAATGTAGTTGATTTTAATAATATGAAAACGAAAACACTTTAGAAACCTTTTAGAAAAAAATAATATAATACGTTAGTGATTAGTAATTACTACTTCATTATCTATTGGTGTATTTTTTTCAGTTTTTCTAATACTAAACCCTTAAAAACGTAGTGCTACTAAATATACACGACTCATAACGCATCGATTTCGCTGACGGTCCGGGTAGGCAAATTACCTCGCTCTTTTTCTACCTTATATATATATATATATATATATGTATATATAACCTTAACAATAATATATATATATATCTTTATATATATATATATATATATATATATATATATATATATATATATATATATATATATATATATATATATATATATATATATATATATAGGCCAGCCTCTGAAGAGCCGAATCACTATCTCAAAATACATACGGGAAGAATACATTGCTGGAATCCTGGCAAAATTTTACCGGGGAAACTGTAAAAAAAATCATATCTCGAAAACTACAAAGGCTACAGGAATGAAATACATTTTGGAATCCTTGTAAAATTTTGGTTGGGAAAATGTAAAAAAAAAATTAAACATAAAAATTGGCTATTTTTGGGGGGGGTGGGACGCAAGTATATATATATATTATTTGGCAAAGGTAATACCAAAGTCATCTGTCTAGGGCCCACGCGGCTCACAGGGGACGTTCCATACCCCGAAAAGCGATTGACTTACGGCACGCAGCGGCACTAAATAAAGAGCGGGAGTTCAGAGACCCTCTGGAGGAGGGGAATTAGTTCTACCCAATATTTCCCGGAAGGCCGAGACTGACTCCTGCCATCGGTGCAGTATACCCGTGGGGTATTCTTTAGTTAAAAAAGAGCAAAAATTTAATAGAAAGTCTATTTATTTTTAACGAGTAACTAATGGGTCTCTAAATGGCTCTCAACATATTACTATAATTCTTAACAATAATTTTTTTAATTTTTTATTTTTACATTTTCCCTATCCAAAATTTTACGAGGATACCCAAAAATTTATTCTTTTTTGCTGTAGCTATTGTAGTTTTAGAAAAGTAATTTTTATTTTTTTATTTTTTTATTTTCCACACAAAAATTGGACCAGCATTCCAGCAGTGTGTTCCTTTCCACCAATTTGGCTGTTTGTGGTTTTGATATGGGTGTAACTGCTCTAGGGCGACCATGTAATATGTATGTATGTATATATAATAATATATGTATATGTAATATATATATATATATGTATATATATATATATATATATATATATATGTATATATATATATATATATATATATATATATATATAATAATATAATATAATAATAATAATATATATATATATGTTATATATGTAATATGTAATATATATATATATATATATATATATATAATAATAATATAATAATAATAATATATATATATATATATATATATATATATATAATATAATAATAATATATATATGTTATGTAATAATAATATATAATAATAATAATAACATATATATAATATATATATAATAATAATATATATATATATATATATATAATAATATGTATAATAATAATATGTAATAATAATATATATATATATATGTATTTATATATATATATATATATAATATATATATATATATATATATATATATATATATATATATATATATATATATGTATATATAATAATAATAATATATATATATATATATATATATATATATAATAATAACATATATAATAACTCTTTCTTCTTCATATATAATAATATATATATATAATCTAATATGTAATATATATATATATATATATAATAATATATATAATAATAATATATATAATAATAATATATATATATATATAATATCATATATATATATATATATATATATATATTACAATGATACAATCATGGAGAGATCAAGACCCTGTCCAGAGAGGACCAGCCGCTCTTCTCCATCCTCTGAGACTCAATCATATCTGGCTCGCATCGAAGAATTCCATGTCTTTCAATAGGTCCTCCACCGAACTCTCCCATCTCTTCCTGGAGGTACCCTCTTGGTCTGGTTTACTCCATTCCCATCTCCTCTTGGCCACTCTTTCCTCCTGCATCCTCTCAGGTGTCCCCACCACCTCAATCTGGCTCTCCACTTCTTATTTAATATAAGCCCATTTCAACCTCTTCTTATTACTGTTTGCGTATACTGCTGCAGAACACATGTAAACTTTTTTTTTCTCTCAAATCAGTACTCACTATTCCTGTATTCACTATAATCTCTTGTGGTCGTACTTCACGTCTCTGCCCCATAGTAGAATCGTTGTTAACACCTCCCGAATATCACCCTTTTCACATCATACTCATTTGTCTATCTTTCAGTATGGGGTACACTGTTCTTACAGCTCCCACACATACTGAGCTATCATACTTGTTATCTTCTGTATATTTCATCCTTCTCTTCAAAATACTCCACCCAAGTATTTGCATTTCTCACCATCCTTATCTCAGTCCCTTCCACATCCACTCTCAGCTTCCCCCTCCTTCTTCTCTACCATGATCTCTGTCTTGTCTGTGTTCATAGTCAGATCAGCTTCTCTAAACCTATTCGCAAAACATGTCACCATCTCTCTCTCAGCTTACTTCCCTCTTCGCTCCAGCGCACGCAAAGTCATCTGCGTATGCCAGAATATCACCATCCAAATCTCCTACATCCTCTCTCCACCTTCTTAGTCACTACATCGGATATACAACAAACAAAATTAGTGATAGCGCTACATTGTATGATTCATCGTTCTCCACCTCAAACCATTTCCTTATTTCTCACTTATTCTGTTTCATTACATTAACTGATCTTATACAAACTCTCGTTACCTCTCAACTTTTTTATCACTGCATGTTCTATAGCACTCTACATATTTGCTTTTCCCTCAGATCTATGAAAGATATGCTCCGTTTATTATACTTCCTACTGTACTCTAACATGTGTTCTCAAGGTGAACAAGAGTTCCGTTTGCGCTTATTATACTTCCATATCCTTTATGTTCTTCCCCTAGTCTAGGCTCTACTACCATTCTCAGCCTTTTCTCTAGTATTCTTTCATATGTTTTTGCCAAGTGGTCCAACAAGGATATTCCCCTGTAGTTATAAACTCTCCTTTATCCTTATGTTAAAACTACAATATATCCATACATTAAATTTTCCTTCATTGAAGCATATATTGGACCATTTCAGAATTAACTCTTTCATTTCTCTCCTCCCTTTTTATCTGGTTCTATGGTGTAACATCTTGTCACGGTGCATTACCGTTCTTCCCCTTGCTCCTCAAGATACACCTCCATCTCACTCCATAGTAATCTCCTCACCTTCCTCATCTTCCCCTCCTTCAACAATCTCTTCTCCCTCCTCCACCTGTTCGTTCACATTTAACAATTCTCTGAAGTATTCCCGTCCATCTCCTGTTTATGTCTGTTGATTTCACCAAAACCTCTCCTTGCTTATCCTTGATATTATACACTTTCCTCTTTGATCCTCTATATGTTTTTGCCAGTCTAAAAATCTTCTTCCTTTCTGCCCTCACATCTTCCATCATTTCTTCCGCCTCTATCTTTGCTGCTTCTTCTTTTCACTCTCTCTCTCTGCTTTATTTCTTGCTTCCACATACTAAGCCCTTGTCGGTGCAGTTCTATTTTTCAACCATCTTCTCATTAATAGCTTCCCTCTTTATTGCCTCCTTCACTTCTTCAGTCCACCACCTCGTGTGTCTTTCCCTCGTTCTTTCTATCCTTTTACCAGGGTCTCCTCTGCTGCCTTCTTACCTTTTCTTGTATCTCCCCATTTCTCCTAATCCTAATTGTTCTAGGTCATCGTTTTTTTTCAATATATTACCTTTTCCTGTCATACTAATTCAGTGACTCCACTTTAATCACATTTCTTTTTTCTTTATTTTGCAAATTTTTTGTCTTCACCTCCAGGTCCGTCACCAACAATCTATGATCCGAATCAATTGCTACTCCAGGTATCACTTTCACATTCGTTATTGGCCTACTATCAGACGATATTATATAGTCTATAATAGTTCTTTGATCGAATTCTCTTGTGATATTGTTCCATCTATATCTTGTGAACCTATGTGAGTCCCTCTGTTGGAAAAAGCCATTCATGATCTTCATTCCCTCCCTTAAACAAAAATCTATCAACATCTCTCCTTCAATATTCCTTATCTCCCCTCTTGCAATAAAACCTCCAATCAGCAACAATACATCCTCCTCTCTTCTTCCGTCCTCCACCTTCTCCTCCAACATTTCCATGAACTTTCTCTTTTCCTCTTCTGGATATATATATATATATATATATATATATATATATATATATATATATATATATATATATATATATATATATATATATATATATATATAATAACTCTATATATATATATATATATATATATATATATATATATATATATATATATATATATATATATATATATATATATATATATATATATATATATATATATATATATATATATATAATATATATATATATATGTATATATATAACCTTATACGCCTATAATACTGTCTTACTGTCCTCCCACAGGAAGGTCATGGCCTTCTAGAAAAACCACGACCTGTCAGTCGACTCAACCTGCTTTTCCACTCTGTCTTCCCACAGTCTTCTCTCTTGTATTTCCTCCACTGCAGGCAGCCCGCATCTCATCAACGAATCTTGCAACGACTCCTTCCATCTCTTCCTTGGTCTTCCTCTGAGTCTTCTTTCATCCGGCGTCCACTCCCATCGTTTCTTCGCCAGCCTGTCATCCTGCATCCTTTCCAAATGTCCCCACCATCTGATTTTTGCCACATCTATCCTCCTCCACCATAGATTGTCACTTTGACTTCCTTCTGACTCTTTCATTCCTTATTCTATCTTTCTTGGTCTTTCCAATTATTGCTCTCAAGATCTTCATCTACGTTGCCTGTCCTACTTTCATGCCTTTTAGTAGTACACCATGTCTTCTGCATTCTGTATAGCAATATAGGTGCTAACACTCCTTCGTAAATACTTCTTTTCACCTCTACACCCATATATTGATCTTTCATCAAAGGATACACAGCCCTTGCCGCTCTTTCTAACTTCGTTATCCTATGCGTGATCTCTGCATCACACCCTCCGTCTTCTGTATATATTCCACCCAGGTATTTGAATTCTTTAACTTTCTTCAAGCTTTCTCCACTCACTCTGCTCACCATCATCACCTCAGTTTTCTCAGGTTCATTTGTATCCCATTTGCTCCAAGTTTTTTCCACTTAAAAATATATATATATATATATATATACTATATATATATATATATATATATTTTTATATATATATATATATATATATATATATATATATATATATATATATATATATATATATATATATATGTATATATATATATATATATATATATATATATATATATATATATATATATATATATATATATATGTATGTATAATGTATATATGTATGTAATAATAGTAATAATATGTATATATATATATATATATATAATATGTAATAATAATAATATATGTATATGTATAATGTATGTATATATGATAATATAAAATAATAATATGAAATAATATATGTATGTATGTATGTAATAATATGTATTAATAATATGTATATATATATGTAATATAATAATATGTATAATATATATATATGTATATATATATGCAATAATAATAATAATATAATAATATATGTAATATATGTATATATATATATGTATATGTATAATAATAATAATATATATATATATATGTATGTATGTAAATATATGTATGTATAATAATAATAATATATATATGTAATATGTATATATATATATATATATATATATATATATATATATATATATATATATATATATATATATATATATATATATAATATATATATATATATATATATATATATATATATATATATATATATATATATATATATATATATATTTTTTTTTTTATATATATATATATATATATTTATAATTTTTTGAAAATGTATCGAGTATCGATTATCGATTTTTTCCGATACATCTATAGAAAAATGCATAAAGCGATACCGATACACGATACATTTAGGAACTGTCTAAGCGATACCGATAACCGATACAAATGTATCGATCGATACGTATCGCCGATACATGTATCTAGATACTGCCCATCCCTGTTTGTTTACTTTTTTAAAGGTAGGTTTATATATATATATATATATATATATATATATATATATATATATATATATATATATATATATATATATATATATATATGCTCTCTATATCTCTATATATGAGAGTAAGATAGGAAGGTTTTGTGAGGCATATGCATGTATGTCATAGTGTGTGGCCCACCTATGTTCAATTTTAGAATAGATGTCTGTGCCCAATATTAACATTGCTATAATTACAAGTGTTTAAAAGTTAATTTATAGATGATTTATTGTGCCAATTGTCATTCTATTCATTTACAAATTCTCACTTGTCATATGTCAATCTCATTTACATGATTAATAAACGCTAAATTGACAGTTATCTCATTTCAATCACAGATTTAATTGATTGCATATCATTAATTTAATAGATGCCTCGTTAATCTTGGACTACATCTCTAGCAGCAGCAATAACAATAACATATATATATATATATATATATATATATATATATATATATATATATATATATATATATATATATATATATATATATATATATATATATATATATATAAATATTACAGTATATTATAGAAGATTGTGCGACACTGATATCAGAATCATCTAGTCTCAAAAGTTGACTCTCGAGATGGCTGCTTGTTGAGGGGAACATTCAATATTTTTTTTGTATCTTCCAGTGTAAATATATTATGTGAAGTGAAGTTAATAGTTGTGTGAAATACAGTGTATGTAACAATAACATTAATGATAATGATAGTAATGATAATGATAGTGATAATAATAATGGTAATGATAGTAATGATAATAATAATAATAATGAAAATGATAATGATGATAGCAATGACAATGATAGTGATGTTGATAATGGTATTGTTGATGATGGTAATAGTGATAATAATGATGGTAATGGTAATGATGGTGATAGTGGTAATAGTAATAATGATAATAGTAATAATAGTGATATTTATATTTGTATATATGTATATATTTAAAAAAAAATTTTTTTTATGTATTTTATATTTATTTATTTAAAAGCGCTCGCGATAGCTCAGGGTTAGAGCACTCGCCAAACAAAGCGAGGGTCCCAGGTTCGCAACTGGTCGGGTGGGAGAATGTGAGCTATTCTCCCCTTGGGCTTAGCTTTGTCCTGCTCGGACGTTAAACGAGTACACCTCCTCCTTGATTAGGGCTCTGCCCGTGAGTGACGGTGTTTATCTCTGTGAATATATATATATATATATATATATATATATATATATATATATATATATATATATATATATATATATATATATATATATATATATAGAAGTTAGAACATACAGTATTTTTGAATAACTTTTTTTTTATATCTTTATTAAATTTGAAATGAGGGCCTTTTGCTTACATTTGCCGGTATTATTTTAATTTTCCATTGTCACACAAAATTAGCTAAGGTTACGAAGTTTTTAGCATCATTTTCGTATTCAGCATGTTCGATTTAATAAGAAAATTACTAAAATTAAATTTTATTGAATAGTGAATTATTTATTAAACATATCGATCATGAAAAGTAAAGACATTGAAGAAATCCATCTTTTTTCTCCGTTAGAAAATCCGAACTCAAAACTTTAGAATCTCATCTCATATTATTATATAAATCATAAGTTATTGAAAAGGCTTATACCAAATTAAATATTGAAATAAGAAATTACCTAATAAAGAGATTGACAAAACACTTTCATTATTAATAGTTTAAGAAATAGATTTTACAATCTTTTAAATAATATGGTTTTATTTATCGGAAATTAGATTAGTTATCTTTTAATGTTAGATAATGTATTATTGAACGTTATTTTATTTTTCTGTTAATTTTTCTTCCCTTGTTTACTAGACTATTTTTTTTTTATACTAATATTCAATTATTTACCTTATTTACTTCGCCTAAATGGAGGTCGTAATTTTTCTAAAGATTATTTTCCTAATTTTCTATTTTTGCTATAATTATAATTTATTACCAAATCTTAGTTATCCATTGACATCTAAATGATATATTATATTAATATACACAATATTTTTATAGTTTATTATTTATTTATTAGTATTTCAATAATTGTCTTCAATTTCAACGTCCGCCATCTTAGTCACGCAAAATTATTTGTCAAGGGTAATATTTTAATAGAACATTTGAATTTCTTATTTCATGGTTTCTTTAGTAAAAACTGTAAGAAATCACCTTTTAATATTTAAAAAATTCTAAAAGAGTTGCATATTGTTATTCATCTCTATTTATTTAAATCAAACATATATAATATATATTTTTTATTTAGTTACCCTTAAATTATTAAAACAGGTGTCATCAAATATAATTATTGCATTTTTTAAAAAAATGTTTTAACATTAATTTAAGTCTATACGTTAAAAAATTTCTATGTCACCGGTTGACTATTTCAATAAAGGATATAGTGAAGATACTGTAAATGCAGGTCTAACATCATGGAACCTGTTCTCACCCCCTTAGTCTATTATTTAAACAAAAGAGAGTCTACTCTCTTGGGATATAAGTTTTGTGACGAGAACTAACGTGAGACTCATTACAATAGAGATTAATTTGATAATTTTCATGTTTTCTCAAAAGACAGAGAGATATAGTTTGAGTAAATTACGGTAAAATATATTGGCAAAGGGCTTGAGTTAGAAAGAAGTAATTTACGTGTATCAGATCTATTGTAACTCCCATAGTGTAAACTTTCAGACTGACTGCAAATTGTCAATACTAGATGTTCTCAATAGTCTACTTATTTAATTAATCATGTTCATTTTAACAGATAGTGGCTGAGGGTATTGGTATTCATGATAAATTACGCTGACTATAAATCTACATTACCTAATTCTAACTCTAAATCGATAAAGTAAGTACATGTTAGTAATCGGTTCCGAGTACGGCGATTATTAAAATACATATTAACAGCTATTGACCATGGTATAACTGGAGAAGTTGTGTCAATGTCTTGCCTCACGGTAATCAAGAGCCTGTGTGTTAAGAAATCCGTGTGGTAAACAGAGAGATTGCAATATTAACAAGCGCCTGTATCATACACTTTGGTACAATTTGATGCTCTTAAAAGATAATATATAGTTTGTATTCCTAAATGATTATATATATTTAGTACTAATAATAGTTCTCAGGAGTTCTAACTTGATTTTTCTAATTTTTATCTTTTCTCTTATGATATTTTCTACAAAAAACACAAAAATAAAAAATAATAACATTTTATTATTATGATGGTATTTGAAATATAGTACTTTATTATCTTTATGTTCACAAGAAGTTGTAATACAAAATATGCTGGTAAAATATGATATACTAACATGAACGCTAATTTGCTCTATACAATTATATATATATTTGATTTATATAATGATGGTGAGATGTTGTGAAATGTGAGGTTGATAGTATTTATAGTGCTATAATGATACATTATTATATATAGCTTTAGCGTGAGTCTGTTAAATTAAATAATTTTTAGGTATAAACTGTCTTAAGAAATCTCATAACAATAGACTATCAGTGTTAATAAAAATAGTTATGAATATAATTAAATATGTACAATAACACTCTTATATCTAGAATAAATGTAATATAACAATAAATTATATAATGAAATTTGAGATGATAGAACACGTATACATGCATAAATTATAATGAGATAATAATATCATACGTAAGTACTAAAAGAAATATTATAAACGGAATACTAACCTTAATAGTTTGTCTAATTTAATAAAAAATATTATAAACAATATGACTGTAAAGAAGAATTATGTATGGTTAATTAGACTGTGATGGGCATGTGGAATTATTAGATGTGCTTTGATTCATAAGTGTATTATACTACATGGTTAGACATGTTTGACATATTGTACTACGTACCGTAAATACTAGAGGGGATAGATTAAAGTTTGAAAATAATATGTTTTTTCTATCACAAGTATTAGAGTATTTTTAGTTAATATGTTATGTAAGGGAATATGTTGTTCGGTATTGCTATAATAATCATGCACATTGATTTATTTTTACGTGTTTATCTATGAGTAATATTTTGGTAGTATCATATAGGTTACGACTATTTATATAAAGAAGAAAAATGTTCTAATATATATAAATGTAATCTTAAACAGTAATTATATATTTCTATATACAAGTATTGGTTATTAACCCAGTAAATGCTATGGTAAATAAATGAAAATAAAATCAATTTATTATTGATCATTACGCGCCTTCAGTGATAAGGTAGGGTAAAAGTGTCTAGAGCGAATAGTCGAGGGCACATGGCAGAGATCTTAAACTATAAAATGCAATGTTGCGTTTAGAGTAAATATATATTGATATTCTATTTATGAAAACTTGTTTTTATTATCTTGTATAACATAACTCGGTCAAACGTTATCGATTTATACAATTCTCAATAACGAATCTGAAGACACATAATTTCGAGATATACATGTGATGAGATACGAGAATAAGAATATAATATATGTAGATTTACGACTCAAGTATCAATTTATAATAATTAGATATTAAATTATATATACTCATATCAATGATCCAAGAAGCAAACATGCCTATGACGAGTACAAGATAACTAATCTGAAAGTAAAAAAAAATTAATAAAAATAAAAAATATTATTTTTCGCAGATGCTAATAAACATTAAAAACTGTACATTATAGAATGCCAACAGATAGATTAAATAAAATAATTTGTGTATCCTAATAGCTATGAAAAATAGTATTATAGAAATTTGGCACCACTGATAACACGAAAAATATTTATCTTTTTAGTCTGATGTAGTTTTTAAAAAAAATATACTACTTTAACGTGCTGGAAATGAGGACTATTGGCGTTACCAATATATATTTCCCAAACAAAACTTTATGAACATATTTATCAAATTAATCATATTAAATCAATAATTTAAAAGACATATTCATATCAAGTTTATTTTGTGGCTCATTAAAGTATGAGAACAATAATATGTCGTGAAATATTCCAATCGTCTGATATAACTATTATGTATAAAAAATAAAAAAACAACAACGAAATATTAAGGTATAATATATTAAATGTGTGTAAATATATAATTTAAATAGAAATATGATCATTATATATTAAATATATATAATATGAATATAAAATAAGGTATATACTAAATGTTATTAATAACTATACATAAGAAAATCAAAGAAGTTATATATGTGGCCGTTACATATATATATTATATATATTATATATATATATCTGCAGTTTGGGCGAGCGCTACGTAGTATTCAGAGGTGAGCGTAGAGGATATATAATGCATATGTATGAGGCGAGAGGTAAGAACTGAATACATTTTGAAATCTGCGCGATTACGGGGTAGCACTAAGGAAGACAAACTGAACGATAGAAATACAATTAACTATTAAGTTGATAATAAATAAATAGTAAATAATAAATAATATAAAAGAATATGATATTTCAATGTAAAGTAAAATATTCATACTTCGTTCCAATAATAATATACCATAAGTATTCATAATGTCATTACACATAAATCATTGAATACTCAATCAATTCACATAATAATAATTATATTCTTTTATACGAATGTAAGGAGAGGTCACAAATATGGATTTAATAACACCTTCTTTATTTTTACTTATATCTGTGATTTTCATATTTATACTGATGTAAATTAATTATTCTAAAGTTAACAATTTTTCACTTTCCCGATGCTCGTCGCAATTGAATAAATTCCGATACAGTGGCGTGTGAATATTATTCTCATATCAATTTTTAATTAAGTATATACTCTTTAATTTTTATTTTTTAAATTTTAATTGTTTCATTTTTAATATTTATTTACTTAAGTTTTCTTCATTTATAATATATTGTAAAAGTAATATATATACTAAATTTTTTTATACTTTTTTGAGTGATAGTTGCTTTCATGTTGTTTAAATTCAGTTTGGAAACGTACGATTATACTTATTTTTTGGAGAGTTAGTGAGTCTCAAAATCATAATAATAATTAATTTTTCCTTGTAGAAATTTTTTTATTACAGTTCTTGCATTACAATGTACGCTGAATTCAAAAATATATAAGTTTTATGTAGATATAGTGTCTTTTTAGATATAAACAATGTAGGAGCACTAATTTCTGGACGGCCCATCCAAATACTACATACGTAGGTGAGATCGTCAAGCTCAGCACCGACTATAACACCCTACTAACACACACACACACACACACATAATATATACCTATATATATATTATATAATATATATAGTATAATATAATATTATATATATATAGGCACACACACACAATAACATATTAATAATATATTCATAATATATATGTATATAATATATATATTATAGCTAGTTGAAGTGGATACTATAATATATTATCAGTCTATTTTTATCTATTTGAAAATTTTAATATAATATATTAATATATTACTATTATATATATATATCCCTGTGTTAATTAATATTATATATATGCTCGGGTAGGGTTAGGCCACTTATTGGTAATTATAATAACTATATAGTCTCCCATAGCATTTAAACCAAATGATTGTTTTTTATAATTAATTTTTTTTTCTGATTCTTTTTATAGATTTAAATAATTCCTATTTTTTATGTTGGATCCAACTTTGCTGTAAAACACACAAACAAAACCACATTTAGGAAACATCAACCCAGCTGAGATTCAATGTTTTGTACTACGAAAGATGCAGTAAGTTGTATAATATAACTAATATTAAGCTATCCATCTTGTCCGACTCATTTGTAAATGTGGGTGATAGCTCCGGTCAACGATTGTGATGGAGTGAATTGGGCTCAATCTTTTTTAAATATCTCATCTTTGATTATAATTAGTATATTAATAAAGTCTAGGATTATTTAATATATATTTTATAATTATTTACTTAATATAGTATACATATATAATATAGTTCTTAAAGCTACGGCACACTTTTTTAATTATTTAAATTCAGTAAAATTTAGAAATTAAACTTAGAATTCTGTTAAATAAAATTAAGTAATAAAAAATGTTGTTGTGGCCCAATTCACCCCTAATTCGTGAGCACAAGACAATTTATCACTTTTTTTATTGAGAATTTCTATATCTCCAAAAGGGTAATATCGAGGAATCATTTGAATTATTCGTTACCTGAAATTAGTAATTCTCTCTTGATGTTTACCTAAAGATAAATATAATTAAAATGTCAATTATATATAATCAAAGATAATATACTTCTAACATATAAAATATAAAAGAAACTAAACCAATTCACCCATCATCATTAGGGACTACGAAGGATGAGTGGAGACGCCGCGTTATCAGGATCCGGTCGATGACGTCGTTACCCGAGAGCTGATGGTCGTGAATCGCGTTATTGCACTAGATTAGCCATAGTTTGGGAAAATGAAAAATTATGTGTGCCTAGTTCATGTAGCGGACTTGAATATCGATAGCCCGTCTCACTGACGCATACGCTTTGATAATATCTCAAAATATAGTAAACAAAATTATATATAGGTACTCTACACAAAGCTTAACTCAAAGTCAATTATTTGGTTAGTACAAGATGACCATGGTGAAACAATATTACGTTATATGAGAATTCTCTGAATTCAAACATACTAAGACATAATTAAATAATAAAACAAAAAGAAAAAAACATAAAATAATTTATATAAAAATTATATTATTATTTATAAAATATAAAAATCTTCAATATAGTAATTTTGTATCTAATTGTATAATAAAATCATTTTACACTAGTTAGAGTTAGATAGAGATAATTTTTTTTTTTTTTATTTTTATTTATAGTACCTATTAGCAGAATATCTCAAAACTAACTATGTGTATATACAGCAACTAGTAGCCGAGAGAAGAATACATTTTCTGGAAGACTCCTGGTAATATTTCACGCGGTAAATCGGCGTGATCCGGATGTAAGACTAATTCTAAGAAAGAATCACACAATTTATTGCCTTAATATAATTATATAGTATAATATATATATATTAGATAGACTAACAGATTTGGTTTTAAATGTATATATGATACTATACGTTATATAAATATTAATAAATATAACTTTTCATATATAAATTTGCTCTTATTTTTTTATATTTTTACTTATAATAGTAAATATCATAATATATATATATCAATAGGTGTAATTAATATTATATATATATATACGCTATATATATACCGATGGCAAGTAGAGATCCGGGTTCTCGGCCTTCTATATACCGGGAACTATATCAGTCGTGAGTTATGACTACTAATATTCCTCCTCTACTCTGAGGGGATGTATCTATAACCGAACGTCCACACAGGGGTAATTCCAGATTTTTTCCGGTTGGTCCTTTATTTTGTTTTTTTGAGTGTAGGTGGGTAACTTAAAACAGTGAGTAATCCTTTACACAGAAAGTTACGTTCTATCCTCACTAATAAAACAGTGATAGGTCAATGATATGCGGCAATCTCCCCATTCTTAAATGTAATTATATGAAACTTAAAAATAAAAGATAAGTAACTTACGGATGCTTTAAACATGTCTAAACATATAAGGATAGGAAAGTTTGTTTTTTGGTGGGCACAAAATAATAATACTTAGTAATAACTGAAAAAGAAATATAATTTTAGTTTTAATTGTTTGTTGGGAGAACAATAAACATATTGTTCCTTAATATTAGGAGTAATTTAACTGCCAAATCCGACTATATCCCATATACCGTTGTTAGTAGTAAGTAAATAATAATATATTTAAGGTTACATTTAAGAAACTGGCATAATGTCAGTTTGAATTCTGATATTTTTTTTATAAATCACATCTTTTTCTATTCAAGTTACTTTTTTTCTAAATACTTTTAGCTAAACTTTTTTCTCATTCATCACTAAATTGATAGAATCGAGTCATGAAAATGTGTTGTATTGATCCATTGTTGCTTGCCTGGAATGCCGCTATCTCCGGTGTAGTTGACTGTTCTCTCATTGATAGTGATAATTTTATTTTTTTTTTTTTTACATTTCGAGGGCAAACTTTGGACTAGATCATGGTAAGGTGGGTGGAGGGGGGAAAATTAGAATACCGGAGGAACATTCTCGAAATTAGCAGTTCCCGTTTTCTGTTAAAATGATTTTAATACGCCTTTGCTTTCAGATTATCATAAAACTGTTTCTTGTGAAAGGTTTTAAGAATAGCTCGGGATAAAATTAAAGTAACCAGAAATCTTAACTATCTATAATAGTAATGTGATCAATTTTAGAAAATTTTGACTTATATTTTTACGTATGAGGATTTGTATATTAGATACAAATATTACAATTATTTTAACAAAAAATATTTTTTATAATAATAAAATATCAAAAAATCTAAGGTTATTATTTATATATAGTATTATTATATAAGATAATAAACTTTTATAAATGTTGATCCTTATTGTTTTAAGTTACATATATTCTGCTAAATAATCATTTTATTATAAAAAATTTTTTTTTGTTAAATAACTTTTTCGTTTTTTTTCGATTAAAAACACTTAAAAATTAAAAAATTCTGAATACAAAATGGAAATGTGCTGATTTTACTAATATACGGTTGACGTTATATATTATTATTATATATATTATATATACAGTAGTAGTAGCTATAGTATATGTATGCTATAAGTGTCATATATTATCTTTTTCTGAGTTGGGTACAGCATATACTATAATTTAATATATATATTAATATTATATAATATATATATTATATTATATATATATAAAATATATTATATATATATTATATATTACACATTCTCTTCATTCTACTTTATGACACCTACTACATACACTTTCTTTGCTCTACTAACAATGCTTCCTTGGGGGCAAATGAAGGGCAATTTGTTAGTAGTGAAAATGGAAGTGGGATGTAGCTAAGAGGAAATAATAAATGTTTAAACTAGAGGATAATGGTGGATTAGAAGTGTGATGATAAGCGGTTTAAAGGATAAAAAAGAAGTCGTAGTTTGAATGTAATCTCAAATAAGCAAATGTATGAAGTTATTCAAAAGAAAGAATGCTATAGGATAAATTATTATAAAGTGAAGGAAAAATAGAAATACTTAAAAAGGCTGCATATACGTATGAGAGTAATAAACAAGTAGATAAATGCCAGTCTCTGGAAGAAGGAGGATGAATGAGGACATCCAAGGGAATAGGAAGCTCTTCTGGAAGGAAGCGCGAAAGGTTAATGATAATGAGAATAAGGGGAATCTGCTTAAATTGCTTAGGGATGGTGCTTATTGTAAGCTGTATGAAAATGATGTGAGTAGGAGTGTGAGAAAGTATGACTCTTCATAAATCTTGCACAAAATATATTAAGCATGTAATGGATCTCGTGAATAACTGTGTGTAAGGAAAAGAGCCTGACATGTAAACATTTGTATGAAGGAATAAAAATTTAACTGAGCATAAATTATTTATGATTAAATAAGGTATGATAATGGGTAGAGTTGAAAGTTGAAGAATGGGTAAATCCTGTAGGTATAAGTATAATAGATAAGTTTACTTTAGGTGAATACTGACTAAAGTAGCGGAGGCGAGATGGTGATCGATTGGATTTGGAATATGTGTAATAAAGCGTTTAATGTGGGAGTATTATAGTACAAGTGAGATTGAAATGGAAGAGTACGGTTATTAATTAAAGTTACCCTTGTATAAAGCGGTATAGGAGAAAGGGAACTTATAGTATGATAATCATTATATTTGGAAATGTTGGAACTATGAGTGTTGTAGGGAAGAGTTATTACTATATGCTCTAGGAATTTTTATGGTCGATATAAATGAGTTGACGTCGAGTGACTATGAAGGACTGATTGGTGAAGAATACGGTCCGATATATATATAGTTGGGTTGAGCATTTGTGGAATCAAATATTTTACTATTGTTGAATGCCCACAAATAACCATAAATAGCTTTTGGAAATTTTGTTCTAGCTGTTTTATTGATTCGGCTAACATGTTGGCGTTATTGAAATAGAGTTAATTGGGAAGTATTTAATGGCAGGTATTAGTGATATATGGTGTGGTGGTAGGTACTTCTGAATGGAATCAATAGATATGTATGATCGATAGTTGAAATCAGTGGTAAGAATTAAATGTGTCAATGTGATATAGGTTTACTGGTGTATTATTAGCGATGTGTAGACAAGGGTATTGTTGTTTATTTGTCATCTCTCTTGGTATATTTTCTATTGAACTGAAAGTAGTGGATCGGGCTTTATGCAAAAGAATTTTAGATGTGTGGGATGATGAAATGGGTTAGAATATGGAGAGAGGGAGATGAGTGGAAGAGGTCGCCCTATAGCTAATTATATTATGCGTGTATGAATTTGTTCTTATGTGGCCGATCTGAAGAGAGGTTGAGAGGATTGGTAGAGAGATTTGGCAGGTTATATTATGATGTATGTAAAATAATCTTCAACAAAAATTGTTAAAATTTCTAGCCTATATCTAATACTATAAGGTATTTAATGTGGTTGTGAGTGAGGACATGTCCTGCAGTGTGGTTAGTTTATCGTATAAGTATGGTGAAGCAGTCTGTAGAAAGTGATTGAGTTTAATATAATTTAGGTAAATATGTTGTATGAGAATGGGAACGTGAATGAAAATTATATGCCATAGATGATAGTTAGTTAGGAGTGTTGAATGGGCACAGGCAAGGTATTGCTAGTGCATATTAAATACGTTTATGTGAATGTATAAAGAGGAACTTAAGTTTGTAAGTGTCGCTATGGTATTAGTCTTATATACATGCGGGTATGTTGTTACCTGTGTTATATTGTATAATGGTAGTGAGACTATGATCTGGAATAAAGAATATAATACAGATCTAAAAATGTTCAATTGTGTTCAGAATGAAGGAACCGAACATATAGAGGCGCAAATAAGCTAGGTCTGAGGAAGAATTGGTAAATAAAAATTAGTGGAAGGGAATGGACAACTTTATTATAGAGTCATGGTAGTTAGGGAGTGAAGATATAAGGGGTATAAGTGCAAAGAATAATGAAGCAGTGAGGATATGATTACTAAGGATGGTTATGGCATGTGGAAAAGGAAATGAACTTATAGTCGTCGCTTGGGTTAAGCGGATGTGATAAGAAATTGGGAGAAGAGTGTGTCTGGGGAAACCGAGCGGCTAAGGAGAATCGAGGATGGAAGAGAAAGTGGAATTGAAGTCGGTGAACGAAAAACTGTGAAGGAGAAGAAATTGATGAGTTGTTGCAAAGAGATAAGGAATGAGAATAAAAGGTGCATGAAGGAAAGAGAAGGTAAGCGTGGGTGTTCTGTAATGGGGCACTGGTCATGCTAGGGGCACATCCTAATCAAAAGTGGATTGAACACCTTACATTCGAAGCGAATAATCTACATACCAGTGAGGCGAGCCTGTCGGAGGCGGATCTCATGATAGAACGCATAAGGGGGAATATTCTGTACCCCTGTGACGATGTTTTCAACTTATCTTAAATTGGAGAAGGGAGTAGGATAACAAGGAATGGAAAGAGGATACGAAGGGCAGGGAGAAACTTTTGTGAAGGTGGGAATGCGTTAAAGGCTTGTGGTGTCTTTATGCGACAATATGATAAGTAATTCTCCTACTCCGTGTGTGAATTTGCCACTCAGATGGCGCTTTGAAGTCAAGGGAGGGACCATTAACTAACTTTCTTTCAGCAGGAATGAAGAGAAAGGAGCCGTAGATAAAGAAAGAAATGAAAGAGGAAGAGATAATATAATATTATAGTATAATTATATTATATAGTAAACTGTAATTTACCTGATAATTAATTATTTATTTTAATAGTATTATATAACATTATATAACTTAGATATTACCTGTAGCGTTAAAGAGTAAGACAAGAACATGAGGAATTTAGAATGATAGAGATTAAGAGTAGAATGTAGAAGAAGCAGTAGTTAAGATAATACAAAAATTATGATGAGGAAATATAAGTGCGATGGTATATATACTATAATGGTAATGAATACTGTAACTATTATATCAAAATACTAGAGAGAAATATATATACTAAAATATGTATTGAACAATTATATTAATATTATAAATATATACATAGTATGGAAAAAATAATAAAAATACTCATAATAATAATAGATAAATTGATAAAATATAAAATAATACATGATATAATATATATATCATGCGACAAAAAAGAAGTAGTAGAATAATATAAGAATTATATGCGGAATATTATATTAAGAATGGAATGTATATATTTATATAGAGGTGTAGTTTTAGTATATTATTATATACTATATATAAGTATTAAATTATTGTAGAGGCTATCTATTAATAGAATAAAGTAATTGAGGAGGAATGGTTGTGAGGAGGTAAAAAGATTGGAATACATTATAGGCAAGCAGGTTTTAGACCAGTGAAAAAGTAACACTAACGTGTCCTAGATAGATTATTACTCTAATGAAGAGTGCATCTTTGACTCAAAGTAGTGAATAAATATAATGAGTGAGTATATGAGAAATGTTAGATGACGTATATTAAGAAACTGACACAATAATCATTATGATATAGAGCACAAAGCATTCGACAATATTGAATACTCAGTGAGAGGGTAGTGTAGAGACACTCATGGAGTCTGTGAGTGTGTCATGAGCAAGTATCGATACATAACTCACGTAAAGCAAATAATGGCAGCAAAACTACTAGTTTTGACCAACAAGTTAAAAAGATCTATTAGACAGAACCGATAACATTTTTTAAGGTCCAGAGAGCATAACATGACTGTCGATTTCTGAGAAATTTACAGAGACTAATAAAACGGTAATGGTCACAGCAAGAAGCAGAGAGCCAGTCAAGAAGTTTATTAAGACAGAGTGATCAACCGAAAGTGGAGTGATGAGCAGGGACATTGTACTGTACCCCCAACTATTTACAAGAAGTCTATTAGGTAGACGGAAATCCTTTAACAACTAAGCTCACAACACAAACAACCTCGCTAGTTCACCTCAAGAGATGAGGAGATATTAAAAGACAAAATAGCTATCACAAACAAAACAGAGACCTACGTTAAGTAGGTCCAGACTCAACGAATAAGTGAGGAATCACAAAGAGCTCCTCATCAGCTTTTCACACCAATATCTAGCATTCATCGCTCAAACCAATCAACACTGAATTCTTAATGAGACATATGCAGTAATAAAATAATTAACATAGGTCAATGAGATCAGAGAGGAGCATCAGTGAAGAGAAAAGCTGTGATAGGTGAAACTCGCAGCTGTTAGGATGTACTGTTATCAAAAGAAATGTGGTGCGTAATAGGATACTTATCTTAACTGACACCTGCTTTCCATGGCCAGGATTAGGAAGAAACTTGGACAATAATTTAATGTTGAAAGTTTTGTTGCACACAGAACTGCATATAATTTGATAGACTGAGTTAACATCCGTAAACGAGGAAGGCACGAAGAACGAAACAGAAGAAGCTAAAGAGAGGACGTGAAAATTAGAGATTTGTGCAGAAGATTTTATTTATCGCACTTAAGGTCGATGCCAATGTAGACGAGAACAGAAGAAGAAGACAAGAGTGTAACAGTAAGCAAGTAGATAGATGATGGGAGAAGAGAGAGCAAGTGATGATAGAGCGAAGATGAAGAGGAATAAGCAGGAACTGATTAGTAAAGATGTATAGAAGAGCAGAGAAGAGAGAGAGAGATACGTTATGCAGTGAGAAGATTACAGAAATCAATGGTGAAAAATCGATGGATTATAATTAAAATGTTATGAATATTGGATTAGTTGTAACAGATTAAGGTAGTGAGAAAGATCATGTGTTGTACCTATAGACGTTAATGAGGACAAATGCATATGAAGAATATGATTAGACTGTAGAGAAATTAATGAAACGGAGAAAGGATGAAAACGTTGATTGACATCCTTATATACGTGAAGAAGACGATAAGTCAGAAATCGTCCAGTTGAAGATCGAAACAGTGGAATGGCTGCAGTGAGAATGAGAAAGATTATGTCAGATTTCAAGATAATCAATGAATGCATGCGCGGGCTACACACATAATAAACAGATATACAGCTATTCGATGATGGATTAAAGAAAAAACATACTTCTGTTGTAATAGGCAGATTGCGCAACGTTTCCTATGGCTGCACGACACACACACCCACACAGAAAATAGAGAAATCATAATATCAGCAAATATATTAGATATTATTATAGAAGTATATAATATAGAGATATATGAATTGAATCAAGTGAAAGAGAAACAGGATAGAGATTGGGGCAGATTTTTCAATAGATAGAAGGAAGTTACCAGTTGCTAAGGAGAAGCGGATAATCAAGAGGTATACAATAATTTAATATTTAATCAATTTGCAATTATGCAAATTAAGCTGGTGAAGATTCTCCAATTACTAATACCAGAAAAAAGCAGAATAGAAGCTGAGGAAATGAGGGTAGCGCATTCGTGAAAGCTTTATATATAGTATATATAGGAGCACCGATGACGCGAGCAAGAAAAAATTGGAGTGGAAACTGTTTGAGAAACATGCGTGAGCGAAACGTTAAGGTTTTGAGTTTTGGACTTGTGGAAGTAGAATTAGGAACAAAGTAGTGAAGATTGCGAGAGAGCCTGATGGATTGAGACCAGAAGGTAGGAGACGAACAAAAGAAGAACGAGGAAGAGATGGAAGGATTCGGTGGAGAAGCTGTACAACGTAAAGAGGGCAATTGTCGACGGTGAGGTCGAATCGGAGGATGGAAGAAACATTGTTAAAAAATGTTAAGACTCTTTCTGGGACGAAAGATTCTGGAAGGAGGAGACACCTGACAGGAATACCCTAAGGATGGATGGTGCCACGATCTTCTATGAAATAAGAACGCATATTTACTATAAGCACACACACACAATACAACACGCACAAAACAAATATACTGTAAATAAAATTGGCTTAATTCTCAAAACAATAAGATAACGATCGACATGATGAATGCATCCTTAAATACGTAAAACATAGTATAAAATAAAACAGATTAAATAAATAGATAATTTCAGAATATTTATAATTGGAGAGATACACATCACCCGTTTTATAAATATAACAAAAGAATAATTGACAAAAACTTATAATCATTTCGCGCATAAAGCGCAGAACAAATAACCCGAGTATAATGTATTGCTTGCTCATATTGTGCTATCGAGACGCGTAATTAAAAGTGATGAATGATAATCATCCGAGCGTAGGAAATTTGCACTTATTGAGTATCTTTTGTTATTATAAATATAGAAGCGCAAAATCATAGATAAACAGTATAAAGTAATTATTCTAAATTTATACAAAAATATTAAAAGAAATATATGCAATCATCAGTTTGTCAATCATTGGGTACTGAGAAAGAGAGAAAACAATTTCGGATATCTAGCACTAACCATATTAGAACCGGCCCCTGATATATATACTATATATAATATATATATATATTATATATATATATATATACCTAAGAAATCGTAACTATAATCACTATAATATATCTAATATATATTGAGTTTATTTTCTTAAATATTCACTTCATATATATACTTTCATTATAATAAGTATGGAGCCCAGAGGTGCATAATATTATATAAATATATATATAATAGAAATATATATTATATCAATATATATAAACATGGCTATATGAAGTATAATAATTTATGTTATGACTACTGTAATTATATAGTATAATATATATAAAATAATTATATATATATATTGCTATCGATTGCAGGGGATAGTCTATAAAAAATATATTATATGTAAATTTAATATATTATTATATATATATAAATATATAGATATTAAATTATAATTTAGTTAATATGTTTAGGCTATATCTTCAGACAGTATGTATGATATTTATATATATATATCTATATCCATATATATAATTTCATAAGAAATATTAACTATATATATCTTATAGTATTGATCATCTTATATTAAAACTTTTGGAGTCTTATTTCTAAAAAGGTATGAGTTCTGTAAAGACGACACCCAAGAAATTTTCCATGTGAAAGGCAAATATACATAGTGAATTTTGAATGAAAAAATTGAGAATGATAATTTTAGACTCTATTCTGTGAAATATTGGAAAACGTCGACCAGATAGATGGTGAAGCTCGAAATTATATATGGTCAGCCTCTAGAACAATGATTCCCAACATTATTTTTAAAATGCCACTTTTTTTTTTATCTCAAAAAAAATACTATTTGAATATCTTTACTTAGGAATTGTGACAAGATTATTATTTTTCAGTGCAAAAACATAAAGACTCTTCACAGAAATGGATTTCGCGGAGCAATATTAATTAATATTGTGTTAAGAATATATTTATGCATAATACCAATTTCGCTGACTATAATCTCGTCGTTTCGCAACAGTTATAAGAGAAAGTTGGAATTATATGATACAGAAGAAAATCCCAGTAAAAAAAATCCAGGATCACATATTTTGGAGATCAGTCTTTTCACAGATATAGTTGAAACTATTTGAATTAGAAGATAGAATGGAAGTTCTTAAAGCATTTGTACGCAATTTCCTCACTCTGTTTTATTGGTGATTTTGTGTTTTAAATATTCCATGATACATAGATAACGACGAACGCAGCTTATGATTCGTCACTCGGATCTAGTTGCTTACCTTCTTTTCCTAATCATGTAATTGTTTGAACGCGTCTTGTTTTCAGCTTTAAAAAATTCATTTAAATCAAACTTAAGAGGGAATCTAAAAGAAGAGAGATAATGAAAACTAGCAATTCTTGTTTTTTTATTAAATGAATTCCAGTTTTGTTTATACCAACTAATCACGAAGTTAACTTACATTGGAAAAAACCAAATAGTACAACTTTAATTATATATCTAATATATCTATTTTTACTTATAGCTTATTAATGGAATTTAACTTATTATCTTTATCATATACGAGATAATTAAGTATATAAGTAGCCATATAAATAAGGTCTCTATAGTACTATAATTTTATATATTTATTAACTATAATAAAATAACACATAATATCGCTGGTATCAGATATTTATATAGTTTATATACTTTATATATAATTATCTTCTTATATATATATATATCTAATATAAGGGGCTAGCTTAACATATACGGTAAACTATTATATAAATTTTAGGAATAGTATAGTTGTATTATGTGAATAGTAAGGAAATGGGACTTTCCAGAAAGAATTAGAATATTATTTCAATACAATATATATATTGATATATTATATCATATAATAACTATCCTAGGTATTATAGGTGCTCTGTTGTTACTATAAATTGTGAATATATAGTATATATAATATAATTTATATATATATATAATAAAATAATATAATTATATATATAATATTATAACTCATAATATATATTCCAAAAGAGAAATGTTTCCTAAATTCAATATTATTATTAAATAAATATCATCATTCTTTAATATATCAAAAATAATTTTGTTTGTGCATGATATAATATTAAACATAATATACCTCACATATTAATAACTAATAAATATTTGTATTGGCACTAATTATCCACTAATTTAATCTTATATTATACGTAGCTATATTATAAATATTAAATATATATAATGAAATAAAAGGAATTATTCTACACAAAAAATAATTATATAATAAATTAAAATTAAATATTATTAGCTTATAATAAACTAAAACACATAAATATAGTATAATATAATTATTATTATAATTTTATAAGATTTTATTCTTAATATATAGGTATTATTCTAATATTATATAAAAATAATACATATAAATATAAAATAAAACAATATAATATATAAATATAAAAAAAATAAAGGAGTGTTGGTGCATAATACCTAGTGTATATAACTATTTGGGATGATGAAAAAAATGTTTAGAAATTACCATGAAGTGGTGAGAAAATAATGTCCTTGCATATATATATATATATATATAACTGCAGTTACCCTAATAATAATTTATTATAATTTTTTTATATATTATATATTTATATATTCAATAAATTAATATAATAATTATACTATAATTTTGCTCTACATTATTTCGATTGCTATTCTACATTTTGTAAAATAATTTTGTTGAAATAAATTTTAATTTCTTTTTTAATTATTATTCACCAATAGCTACTTTGTTAAATTTTCCTGGTATGAAAATTATGTATAAATAAGTATTAAATATATGAAAATAATTATACTTGTATATATAATATAATAATAATAATATATATTATATATAACATTTATATAGGTATATATAATTAATATGTATCGATACTATTATTTTTATTAGTATTATTTGACTATCTTGATCAATAAATTCATAATTATTATTCCATACTTCTATCATACACAAGATCTAATATAATTTTTTATTATATTTATATTTATATACTATTTATTTTTATATTATATATTCATATATATTAGATATATAATGGTGATTATATATTATAGGTAATAGATAAACATAAGTTAGTATATATAACCGAGAGTTACTGTATTAATATTATACTATTGTATAAATATATTTATAGTTATTTGGTTTGTAAATAATATTTTATAGTAAAAATATGTATTAATATTTTCAATAATTATAGTTTAGTATAAAGATATAGTATAGTATTTATATTAATAATTAATATGATTAATCCTCATATATATAAATTTTCACAAAAAAAATTATATTACTAAAATATATATATATATATAATTAATAATATATATATTATATATATATTATATACTAATATATTATACATATTTAATATAATAACTTAGTACTTGTTTCTGTCCTTAGCTGGCTTCATTACCTTAATGGAGGCCATCAACTGTGCCTCCAGGAAGCTCTGCTGCGCACTGGGTATTTCGCTGTCTTGGATCCTAGGTGCGAGTATTGTAACGATTGTACTATTTTTCGAGACCAATTAGTCGGACGCGCTTTGGGGGCTGTCGAATGAGTCAAGTCCAGACACAGAGAGTGCTCTAATTGTGTCTCTGGAATTGTGACAGGTACATGGTGCAGAGACCAATTTGGGAATGGTGACTTGTCTAGTTGAATCTATATTTCTATTGCATGAGTTTTGGGTGTTGACCTGATCTGCTCCGGCGAGGTCCATGTTAGGCCTCTTTCTGGACAACTGTTTCTTATACTAGGGGAAGTTTTGTGGGAGGGGTGTATTAAGTAAATTATTATTGGGGTTGGTTTGTAGGTATGTGTTGGTATAATTTGTATGGATACATATGTGTAATCCATGACCTTGGGAGGGGGAGGATAGGAATTATATGTTGTAAGTGTTTCGGCAATAAAAATGAGCTGGGTGAGAGGGAATGAGAATTCAATCCTTTCAGGTGAGTTTTGGTTTTGATCCTTTGCTCCTTTATTTAGTGTTATTGGGTTTTTAATCAAAGTAGGGTAACTTTTGGAGATTATTTGGTTGAACTAAGGTGTTGGGCATATGGATTACGGGTTTCTTTATAGAATTGAGTCACCATTCTCTTTCTAGGTAAGTGTGGATTGATTGTGGTTCACAATGAAAGCGAAAGTTTCGTCGTCGTAGAGGCTAAACTGTTGGATTTAGGGACTGTTGGTTTTTTGGTGCATACTGTGATAATTCTGGAGGCACTGTTCTATTTTTATAGAGTAATAAGATTTCGTAGTTTAATTTGTGTTCGTTTGATGAGTATGCTGGTCAGCCAATAGCATTGTGTTCTAGAGGATGCAATGAATTTTAGATTGTCATTCTTTAATCAAATTATATAAAATAAATACTGAGGAAGTCTGTTTATAAAAGTAAGTTGTGAGTGTTATAAGTGTCCTGTGCTGAAGTTGTGTTGAGAAGGGTTCTGAGGGTGTTTTTAGTTTCCGTTGAGTTGATAAGTGATTGTGGCTCGATGTGGGGGGAGAACTCATGTGTGTGTCGTATCATTAATGGTAACCTAATTATTATTTTGGGGTATTTGTTGTTTTAAGAGGATGAAGGAAGTTTTAAGTATTCAGGGTGATTATAGGATGGAAGGAGGATTGGTGATGGTCCGTAGTTAAATAAGGGTGTAATGGATAGGATTAAGTAAGGGTAAGATATGCTTGTCTTTGTTGGACTGATTACAATTTTCTAATAGATCTGTAATATTCTTGGGTATGTTGTGTGGCTATATTGTTTTTCCTGGTGTGGGTAAAATCAAGTCGATTCGTCTGCGTAGTAATAAGTGTTGGTGGGATTGGGGATGGGTTAGAATTATTCTGTTGTGAAAAAGTTGAATAACAAAAATGGAGAGAGAATGGCGCCTGTGGGACGCCATTTGTTTTGTAATTTTATAGAATGGGAGAGGTTGTTTTTGTATAATTCTTTTGCAAAACGGTTGGGGAATGTGAATTTGGTTGAATTAATGCCATTTTTTTGTATAAAATTATTTTCTAGGGGGATAGGGATGGATTTTTTGAGTAAAGATATGTGTGGGAGAGCGGTGTCGAATGCTTTATCTTATGTCTATTGGCGTGCAGTATCACCCGATATGTGGGTTCGCTAGAGGATTGGTTTGAAGCATTAATGATGTGTTGTGTTGTGGAGGTGAGAGGCTAGTTGGTTGTAGAAGTGGTCTTTTGAATCTCGTGTTGGAAATTGGGAGTAATGGGGGTCGGGAAATTTGCTTAGTATTCATTTATCTCTAGCCGTATTTACTATGGATCAAAGCAGAGAATTGGTGCGGTAAGGATTGAAGGAGAGGAGTCAGGAGTTTTATTTATTTGGTTTTATAGTCAAGTCATTATATGCTTGTTTCCAGATTGATGGGTATGTATATTAAGTTGCTCAAGATATTTGTTGAATGAATTTGTGATTAAAGGTGAGATTGCTTTTTCTCTATATACAAGGTGTTTTATGTGTAGTTTATAAGCGATTATCCAATTATCTACAGACAATTCCAATCCCGTTTCACACGCCCTCCCCAGTCTCCTCTTCACCATCACGCGATGTTCGCCACACTACACATAGAGTCTCCGCTCCGAACGCTTAGATTCCGAAAAGGATGAATCCTGCTGAAACAATTGTGTTTAGACATTGGACAAACTTTAAAGGGGTCTACGAAGATGTGGAATGCGAACATAGATTTGGACGGGCAATGATCAACCCATCCTGAGAAATAATATGGAATTAGCACGATTGTAGTGATGGCCAAAGATGCCGTTAAAGAGTCCGGAATGATTAGTAGCAGGAACGTAATATGATAGAAACCTTGGGATCCAGATCTATACAGTCACCATGCAACATAGTGTAGATTGTGCAATCTTAGCTTAGTGTCCAAACACCTGCCATGGACGCAAAAACAGCAGATCACAGGTTGCGAATTATGTTATAGATGTATATGGTAGCCTCAGATTGAGGAGATTACCATATTTCCTTGACAATGTCATAAGAGAAGATGAAAGGGTTTTTGAGTACGATCCAGAGACCAAAACGGCAATGTCAGGAGTGTTACAGAACTAATTATTCCCTATTTACTCGCTTGAAGATCGGCACTTATCGCATTAGAGCAGATCAACAAAGCCAGAAAACGCTTATTATAGTTGGTATATCTTGCTCTTTCGACAGTCCGGAGGGTATTGTCCAAAAGAATTTTATAGCTCCATGAATGACAGTCTTAATACTTTATCCGGTTTATCCGTCTATACATTACGCTATCATGACAGTCTTTAATACTAGACTTCACAACCGGTCCAAAGCGAGATCCGAACTTATACATTGGACGGTCGATTGGGTCGCTTCACTTATGAACTGCGCTATACAGCCTGCATGGATTATAAACCAGTAAAGTTTTCTGCGTACAATAAGAAGAATCTAATTCCTACATTATCTCACTTAAGGTATACAAGCCCAGATTTATCCTTTAGTGTTCTTCTCTTCTATATACCCAATAGTTAAAAATCGAAGTTTGAAAGGGGATATTGTTTTCGGACTGGGGAAATATTCAGTAAAGGGCTGTGACGCTCAAATCTTCTCTTACACTTATACTTAGCTCAGTTAATGAACATGTCCAATAACTGATCTTTAATTAAGAGAAAGCTGGAGATTTGCCTGGTGTATGCCTCAAAGAGGATGAATATGGGTAATATATCGTATGTTCAGCACATATTAGAACATCTAGTAACTGCTTTTGGGAGCTCACCTCGAGCTTATATCTTGTGTACTTTTTAATTTTCTATAAATTTTGCCACATTCACGGTCATTATATCATAAGTGAATAAATTTTTGACGTTTTTGTCTCATGTTTCATAATCACCTATAAATGAGAATATTTATCTGATAAGGGTAATGTAAAATTTATTCCACTTTAAAGAATTATTTATTTTATATAAATGTTAGAGGTTTTGATCGGAAATGAAATTCTACTTTATCTGGAATATAGAGAAAATTATTCATCGAAATTTTTTTTTATTTTTTGTTTCGGATTTCAAACAGAGTGGTTGTGACGATATATGATAGTCTGGTAAGGAGGAATAAGGTATCAAAGTGAAAAAGATTGGCTTAGAGACCCTATAAACGTCCGTAGTACATGAGAAAAGGATTAGTAAATATAGTAGTCTTAGGTTAGATTCTCTTTTCTAATCTATATTTTTAAGATACTGAAGAAGTTTGTAAAAGACTTCAATTATTTTAAATATATGTCACTAAAAAGTTTAAAATGTGCGGCATTTGTAATATGAAAATCGTAAATTCACTCTTCTAACTCTCATCTTATCTAATGTCATCATAGCTCGTTAAATTATCTTTAAGTGTTATGAGCATGTGTAGTTTTTTTGCGTGTACTCAAAGGAGACTTACAGAAGCAACATGCTTTAGCACAAATGTTTACCTTTGAGTGGTGGGGGTCTCTCACCACCTGGGACAAGATGTTCCGGGCACCCGGTATAGATTGTGATTTTTAATCAGTCTGCCTGAGTGTCCTAGGATGCGAAGACAACAAACTACCAGTAGATAACAGACCCTCCACTTAGTGGTCTTGTTCAGGTGGTGAACATGCTTGCACAGTCACTGGATCTTCATTATTATCAATATTCGGTTAACACTCGCCTCGAATTTTCGAAGGAAATGTATAATGGTCCTGAGAAGAAACCAGCAACTTACCGTTGCAATTGTGCTGGGTGGTGTGATGGCACTTGTCCGTTTTCCAGAGCGGATGCTCTCACCTTTTACCCTATCGGTTTTACCTGATTCTGCTTCTCCCAGAATCCTTCTCTTCTCGTCTCTTCAGATGCTATCCACCCGATTACTTCCCGCAAGCCGAGCAATGAAAGTTCTGATTCCGCTAGTATACATACTCAAACTGATTCGCTTACGCTGTTGGGTTGGTTTTTTTTTTAGCGACGTGTGGGGCTAGTGGTTAGAGATCCGGTTATTGTTAACTATGCTCGGCCGATCTGTGTCATGCCAATTGTGATTCGAATTCTCCATAATGGAGAGTGGAATCTCCTGTGACTCATTCATATTGAGTATCAATTATGGGATGAGAATACCGGGTGCTTTGGACTACGCTTGAAAGGTTCTTAGCGGGACCAGTTCCGACGGGTCGATGTCTCGGGCGAGGAATCTGAAACAGCTCGGGGACCTGTAGTTACTCATCGAACCGGAATGAGAATTCGGGTGACTCGTGCATGGATGGCGAGTTTGTCCCTGCCTTGGAGGGATTACCATGTGGGACTCGCGCGGAAGATATGAGGGTGCCATGTGCTACGCACATTTCGGCACAGTTTCAGGGGGTGCTGTGGGAATAAACTAAGAAATCACCTCATCCATTTAGGTCCTGAGGTTTGGACTCCGGATGAGGGATTAGGTAAACATCAGCTCCCTTCAGAGGAGTGAGAAAAAAAAAACTTATTAAATGTTCTGAGTGTGCTATGTAGTGTACATTACAAAATGAGAAGTTTAAGATTACACATGCTTATGCATCAAAATATAAAAATTATTTAAATGTTCTGTGTGTGGGCTTATGAGTGTAAGTGAGAAATTTCCAATAAGAATTAAGAAAGACACGTGCTTCCGCATCAAATATAAATATAAGATTACTATTT